>PVKP010032924.1:0-25476 GCA_004027715.1 Plecturocebus donacophilus | reverse complement strand
GAAAGTGCGACGTCCACTCGTTCTCTGCACTTTCACTGGGAGCTACATTCCTGAGCTGTTGCTAATCAGCCATCTTGGATCTCTCTCCTCCCTTATCACTCTTAAAATCACAAAAAAAGACAACCATGTACCCCTTAATCAAAGTAGTTTTGTGATCTATGTTAAATTCTTGCCAAAAGAAAACAAAAACAAAACAGAACTTGCATCTAATGAAGGTCTAACTACCAGTTTATAGAAAATAACTAGGACAGAAAAACATGTTAAATGACACCATAGGAATGACATCCAAAAAATCTAGAATATAGGAAATCCTACCAGACAAGTGAGCAGGTATCTTTAACAAATAAATTACAAGGGGGAAAAAAAGATGAAGAAATTTAAAGATTAAAAGAGATGTGTAGTTACATTTGCATGATGATTTAAACAATCTATATATAAACATATCAAAATCAGGAAAATTTAAACACTGACAGAATAGTTGACAGCATTAAGAAATATTGTCAAATTTTTAAGAATAATAATAGTATTGTACTTGTGTTTGTTTTAAAGCTTGTGTCAGTTAGTGAAACATACAACATATTTATGACCAACATGATCCATTGGGTGAGTAAACAGCAGAGGGGAAAGTAAATAAGACAAGCTTGGCCATGAATTGATAATTATCAAAGATGTGTTATAGATACATGAGAGCTGATTATACTGTTTTTTCTTCTTTTGTGTATGTTTCTAAAGTAAAAAACAAACAAACAAATAAAAAAAGATGTAAAAAATAATGCCCAGCCAGGAGAGGTAGCTTATGCCTATAATCTCAGCACTTTGGGAGGCTAAGGCTGGAGGATCACTTGAGGCCACAAGTTTGAGACCAACGTGAGCCACATAGTGAGACACTGTCTCTACAAAAAAATTAAACTATCAGCCAGGGACACTCATGCATACCTAAAGTCCTAGCTACTCAGGAGGTGAGGCAGGAAGATCACTTCTACCCAGGAGCTCGAGGTTTCAGTGAGCTGTGATTGTGCTAGTGCATTTCAGCCTGGGTGACAGAGAGAGACTCTGCTCATAAATAAATACATGAATTAATCAATCAATAAAATTTTTTAAAATGCAATATCCAAAGAAGATATTCAAATGGCCAATTAAGCACATAAAAAATGTTCAATATCATTAGCCACCAAGGAAATACAATCAAAACCACAATGAGCTTCCACTTTATATCCACTATGACAGCTACAGTGAAAAACTCAGAAAAGAGCAAGGATGTAGAAAAATTAGAACATTCATACATTTTAGGTGGCATTGTAAAATGAGGTAGCCACTTTGGAAAATAGTCTAGCAGTTCATCAAATGATTAACCATAGAGTTACTACATGACCAGATATTTATTCTTAGGCATATACTGAGAATTAAAAACCTATGTCTAAACATAAACTTGTATATAAATTTTATAGTAGCATTATTCAAAATAGAAAAAAAAAGTGGGAACATCCCAAATCTGCATCATTTGATGGATGGACAAATAAAATATGGTTATTTCTACAATGGAATATTACTTGGCAATAAAAAAATGGAGTACTAATACATGCTACAACATGGATGAAACTTGAACCTTGAAAAGATTATGCTAAGTGAAAGAAGCCAGCCAAAATTACCACAGAACAAAGTATTTTATTTATATGGAAAGTCCGGATCAGGCAAATCTGTAGCTTCAGAAAATAGAGCAGTGGTTGCAAAGGGATTAGGAAGAAGGATCTGCAGAAAAATGCGAGGAGGGTTGACTGCTACGGGCTTTCTCTCTTGGGGTGATGAAAATGTCCTAAAATGGACTGTGGAAATGGATGCACAACTCTGGATTATACAGAAAACCATGAAGTTGTAAAGAGTAAATGAGTAAATTGTACGGCATGTCAATTCCACCACAATAAAGTTGTGATGATGATGAAGATGATGATAGAATAGTGGCCCAAAAAAAAGTTGGCTTCAACAATAAGGAAATATTTCTTAACTAAGAAATTCAAGGGTAGGGTGTTTCCAGGTTTTTTCAGTTCCATGGGTCAAGAGCAACATTGAAGAATCTAATTCTGCTCTTTCTTTCTGTTCTGACATGCTAGGGGTAACATTGTCCTTAAGCCAGTTCTCCTGATAAAGTACTTCTGCAGCAATTCCACAACACCAGATAAAACTACACCCAGAAGAACAAGAGACTGACTCTTTTCTGGATCTGTTTTTGAGAATGAGAAAACATTTTCCCAGAAGTCCTGCAGGAGACTTCTTTTCACCTCCCAATGTCCAGAACCACATCACATGCCATGCCTCAACCAGTCACAAGCCAGGGAATGGGAACCATGGAAACTGCTCCTAGACCAGCAGCCTTCAAATGAGGGTACTGAAGCACTGTACCCCTGGAGCATGAAGTCTCCTCAAGGGTATAGTGAGAATAGGTAATCTAAAGTAATTTCCAGATCCCTAGTACCACATTTATTCTTTCCTAAGAATAGGCTAATCCTTTTGCTATCTTCCTTCTCAATCTTTAAAAGAAAAGCCTGTGTCCCATCTGTGCTGACTCTATGCAGTCTAATGTTCTGGTGGGTTAACATCTCAGGGTCACCAAACACAAAAGCATTGTGAAATATCAATGCAGTTATTGAGAAAGCAAATTACTGTAATAACTCACAACCAATCCTTCTGCAAATCAAATGGCTATGAATTTTTGCTTTTAAACAAATTGAAAAGAGACCTAATTTTCAGCTGATCATTAAAAATAATTTTTAAGGTTCAATCAAAATTGATTTTGGCCTATAATTCAGGAGTTCAAAGAGACTATAACAAAGCCCTTCATTTCCCATCTACTTATTATGTGAATGAATTCCACAAAGTTTACATCTAGACAAGTGAAAAATAAGAATTGAACTGATGCTGAAACCTGTCTCCTCCAGCAATAAATAATATGCATCCTGCATGAACTAAAAGAAGGAAAATAAAAGCCCCATTCATCTCATCGAGATGCATTTCCAATGAAACTGTACTTTCTAACACTTAACAAGTATTTATCAAAAATTTTAATGTATTTATGTTGTTTTACTCAACTGTATTAACTCAATCTGAAAGAAATTACTTAACACTTTGAGCCTTATGTTCACAAGAAACATTACAAATGCTTTAAATTTAAATTTATATACATATTTTGTTGCAGAGAAGTATAATAGCGTGATCAATAAAAGACTTTCAAGCATAAAGGTACGTTACATTAGGACGAATTCCACGGGAATTTAAAAGTGAAAGTGTAAGGAGAAAAAGAAAGGATGTATATTTTCAATGAAGATGAGTCTGTATACTTTTTATGGGTATGGTGGGAATCAAATTGCTGTATTCAGATTCTATTAGAAACATTAGAGAGGGATGTAATAGTTCTAGCATAAAGTGTCATTTTTCATATCAAAAATTTATATACATTGCAACCCATGCATCTTTTGATAAAAAATGTTAGATATAATATTTTAAATACGTAAGGAAGTACATGGTTTTCAAAACTATTTGAGAGGGATATGAGTAAGATGTGGGGGAAGAATAATTTAAACAAGAAGAACACAGACTTAAACCAAAGAAAATTAATCACTAAGCCTGAGCAGGAGCCCACCTTTTCCAAAGGATATGGCCATAAGCAAGAAGACTACCCAAAAACAAACCAGGATGCTTTGAGGAAGGAGGGAAGAGGAAAGAGGAAAGAAGCCTTCTTAGGTAAGGAGAGAGTTTATCCATCCATCCATGAGCTATGATGCCCTGAGGCAGCTGCCTGGGCCTGGACTTCTTTAACTGTCTACCTCCTGACTATGAGGCTCCCAGATTCTGTCTCTAGCCAAGACAAACAAGTAAGCAGGGACCTGCCACAGAGGGGCTGGGAAAGCTACTGATAAGGTTCTTGCCAATTTATTGCCCAGGTTTCTCAGAAAGTCTGAATCTCAATTAATATGTTTATTTTGGTTTCACCCCCTTATCCCTCTCCTTTCCAGGTAAACAATGGTTCTGAGAGGCTGGGTGGGAGTTCACATGTAGCCCAAACTACCTAGAATCATTGTTTTCTCTGGGCATTACAGTTTTGCTACAAAATCCATACCAGCACTGCCCAGCATGGGAGCCACTAGCCATGTATAACTATTTAGATTTAATTAAAAATAAATAAAATTTACAATCCAGATCCTCTTTCACACTAGCCACATTTTCAATGCTCAGTAGCCACATGTGAGTGGCAAGCAACACAGATAGGGAGCATTTTCATTGTGGCAGAAAATTCTTTTGGTCTCGATTTCTGCAAGGCCAATATTCTCCCCTGTGGGGACTTTTCTCTCAGGGAACCTGTTGTTGCACTTTCCAGTCTAGCTTTTCTGTCTGCAGGTCCACACAACCTCCATGCTCACAGTCTTTAAGACATGACCTTAGAGGTCCGAATTCTAGTTGCTCTCAGGGTTGAGTCTCTTTTCCATCGGGATCCTAGGCCCCAAAGAAATCAAGGTATGTAGCTAAACTCTGGTTTAACATTTACCCAAGCTTTCTGTGACAGATTGTGTTTCTCCAGCACCGGAGCAAAGAGGACAGATCTTAGGGATGCATATCCCACTTCTGCCAGCCTGCATATCCCAGTTTCAAGTCTGATTCAGTAAGACATCCTAGGACAGATTTAAAAGGTAATGTAACTACGAAGAATTTAAAAGAGAAAAAAATAGTCTTGCCACAGAAATGGAAGATGAAAAGAGAAAATAAATATTCCAAAACTATAAAGGAATTTTGAGTGGTAAATTATTTGTGAGCCCAAAATTAACACATCCTAATATGCACCTACAGAATGCTTACATGTATCTGCTTGTACAACTGATATATGAAGTTTAGACTATGTCTTCATGGCAAAAGCAGAACTGAGCATAGAAAATATTATTTCACATAGTATTTTCCAAGGCAGATACATACCAACTGTTCACATGCACAAACTCTGGACCATAGAATGTATCCAATTAAGATAAAAACTATTCCACTTACCAAAGATTTGATACTTTAATCAACTTCTTGCCTGTGATTTAAAAAAATGATTTTAAATCCATACAGTTACAAAGAAACAAGCCTCAAAATATTTGGCCAAAGTGCTTTCCTATACATTCAACTGTTTCTCCTGAACACCTGAGCACACCAGCCTCTTCTCTAATGGATGCTTCTGAATACCGCAATTATGCCTCCTCTTCTAGCCCAAGGTAGAGCAGACAGCAAGCCTCTGCTTTCTGTTCCCCAGGGGAATAAATCAATTAGGCAGAGGCACTGTGGTCTCCATTTTGGCTCTTCACAGGCCTTTTGCTGTTAGTTCCTGTTTCCTAGCTGTATTCTAAACAAGTGAGTTTGCTAGAGAGCTGATTTGCCAAAAGGTGAAATGCCAGTCCACCTGTGGTGTAAGTTGTGCATAATATTACACCTATTAAAGCATGGGCCCACTCAGAGATCCAGAAGCCAGCAGTTTTCAAGACAGAACTAGTGACTGAATAGTTTTCATTATTCTACCAAAAAAAAAAAATCATGTGCAGTAAGGAGATGATTGTCAATATTGAAAATGAAGGTTCTTAGTTCTAGTTCCTGATTTCTCTCTCTGTTTTATTACTCCATCACTTTGGGGTAGAATTTGAGATAATAGTGCAGAGGAATGTGGAGGAGAAAATCTGAGAAAAAAAAGAAGAAATACTGAGGTTAGAGAACACACCTAAAAGCAAAGACACAGGACGACATCTACACCAGCACTCCAGCTACTTCTGACATCAACATGCAAAAATCCTTGAGATACAGCAATAATAAATAAAACAAACCACAAAGCCACATTTTCAAAGAATTGTTCTAGCTAATAAAAGCCAAGCTGTGATGGTGGCGCCTAAAGATTTTTTCAAAAAGATTCCTTTAATTCACATTTCCGTTTCTTTGCTCTCTCACCCCAGAATATCCCCCAAAGGTCCCACACAATTGTCTTACATGAATGCTCATAAACATTTTGGACTCCCACTGAACATAAATTACAGAGCCCTTCCATGCAGGACATTCTCATGATCCTATTCATTCTTGCCCAATCCCACCTATACTCTTTTGCCTAAAGTACATCTAGCTTCTATTTTTTTTAATCTTAGTGGCATCCATAAGCCCTGAGCCATAAGAACTCTATTCAACTGTAGAAAACCCATGTTGAGATTATCACCACCAGCATGAGATGCAACTTACCTCACATCCAAACAATGAGTTGCTAACTTTCTATCTTCTACAGATATATATTAGTCCATTCTCACACTGCTATAAAGAAATATCTGAAACTGGAAAATGTACAAATGAAAGAGGTTTAATTGACTCACAGCTCTACGTGACTAGGGAGGCTTTGGGAAACTTACAATCATGGCAGAAGGGGAAGCAGGCAACTTCTTCACAAGGTGGCAGGAGAGAGGGGAGAGCAAATGTGGAAGACCCCCTCATAAAACCATCAGATCCTGAGAACTCACTATAGGAGAACAGCATGGGGAAATCACTCCCATAATCCAGTCACCTCCCACCAGATCCCTCTCTTAACACCTGGGGATTATAATTTGAGATGAGACTTGGGTGGAAACCAAAGTTTCCATTGGGTGGTGGGTCAAAGCCAAACCACATCAAGATAACTAAGTTGAATCTTGATTTCCACTCCCTAAAAGCAGTCCTTGAAGGTCTCAATGAATTGACAAGTAAATTAAATATCCTAAAGAAAGTTTCCTTTACATTAGGGAAAAAACACTTAATTTACAGTCACTATAGGCTACTAATAAGAGAAAAATAATCAAACTTCTGAACTTCTACTATCATAAAACTGTTGTCTTTCACGCTTTCAGGAATCAAAGGGAAAAAGGACGTTGTAACTCCAAAAAGTCTAGAAATAATAGCTCTTTCTGATAATAGCCTGAAGCTTCTGAAACCCTCTTACTCTGCTGTCGCTCCTCATGGAAGGACAATGATTTTGCCACGGAAGCTGTACATCAAGTCATAAACTCATTTCAGACAAATGGAAAAATGTTCAGCCCTGTATACTTTGAGCTCTATCTTTCTAGTCAATACATTTTTAGTCTCCATTACAGACTGTTTTTCCTTTCTGCTAGTCATTTATCAACGAAAAATAAATGAAACAAAGACCTCAAGAAATGTTCCAAACAATCGTTTCAAGAAAACAATAAAACATTCCATTTCAAAACGTATTAACATCTAACCTACCACCCATTTACTTCACTACCTACCCATCCAAACTACCAAAAAGGACATCAATGTGGCCCTGATTCATCAAATGTGCCCACGTTTTGCTATTACTTTCAAACAAGTGAAGGTTTATTATAGAGTGAAATATGTCCAGCTAGCTTTCCTTCTCAACTTCAGATAAAAGCGAGTGAACATGGATGTCAGTCTAGGGATACAATGACAGGTAGCTGGAATATATGAAATGTGATTCAGGCAGGCCCAAGGCACAGGTATCCATATGTAGAAATTGGCAGAGCCATACTATGGAAGAGTCAGAAGTCTAAAATCTAAAGTGCAAGGTTGGGTTTGGGGCCAAAGGGAAGTTAAGAGATAGGAGACCTGGTTCCAATGATGCTTTCTCCAGCAGCGTTCATTAGGCCAACGAGGCAGATGGTCGCTCTCACTTAAGACTTTGTAAACAAGCCATGCTGACTCCAAATGTCTATTTATCCTTGTAGAGAACATCTGCTCCTTTCTCTTTGGCCAGCGTGCTTTCACATTCAGAATTGCCCTCCTCCACTTGATGGTGTGGTAAATCATAAAGTTTCTTCTTCTCCACTGAGGGTGTGATTTTACCTGGGGATATGGTCCTTGACTAGAGCCAGAACAATCAGAATGTTTTCTGGAACTTTTGATGGAGATGGCAACTGTGAAGGGGACTCTCTTTTCTCCTGGAATATGAGCCATTTGAACTGTATAAATCAATGTTGCCATCACAAGGAGGCTGTCACAACCCAAAAGAAAGTGCAGCCAAGAGAGATGGCATGAAAAACACATGTTGACGTCATGTGAATGCATATACAGCTCAGTCTCAAGCTAATTTTATCCCCTTGGACTTCTGGTTGAAGGAGGAAAACATTACAGACTTTCCTTAAGCTAGTTTGAGTTGAGTTTCCATCATTCACATTAAGAGTCCTAAATAATATAATTTTCATAGACCTCCTCTTACTTTTCTTTGAGAAAGAACTTTGTCTAGGCTGTCCTTGCCATTTGTGGTTTGATTCCACCCCATCTACCTGGTCACTTCTTGATTTTCTCCAACCATTTTCTCCTCACTCTTTCAACTCTGTCCTTTCTCTCTACTGATTCCTTACCCTCTACTTACAAGTTCTCTCCTTCTTGTTGACAAAACAAATGGGGTTCTTCCCCCTTATGAGACCTCAATCACAGAAAGGCACATTTTACAAATTAGTTTTAATCACAAGATTTGCATTAAGAACTCTGCCTTTTTCACTTAATATTACCTCAGAAATGTGCCTTCATGGTCACATGCCCTTCTCATATATTATCTTAATGGCTACACAATGTTCTATGTCAAGTTAATCTATTATGATTTACTTAACCACTCCTCTAATAGAGACATTTAGGTAACTTCTTATTTTATAACATAAATAGAAATTCCCAGAAAGCAACTTCTTTAAATATAACTTTTCTTTCTTCTAAATTAATTTTTTAGGGCAAATTCCCAGAAGTCTCATCAAAGCTGGGTTTAATAAATTAAATTTTTTAAACAGGTATAAGGTGATATCCCATTACTGATTCAGTTTTTACCTGGTTATTAACAACAATTCTTCTTAATATATTTGTTTGTCACTTACGTTTTCTCTTATGTAAACTCTCTATTCTTATTCTCAGCCACTTTAATTTCTAACTTTTAGTGGTATTATTAAGTATATAGATGAATTCTTTTTGGTTAGATTTACATTTTTAAATTTTTTTGTTTTTAATTATTATTGAATGAATTCTTTATAAGTTCTACCATGTAATTCTTTATAACACTAAATCTTTGAAAACCTGTACTTTATGTTTTCTTTTAATTTTATACTATTAGATATTTTTTAATGTTATCAAATTTATTAAGACCATCTTCTATTCCATCAACTTTTAAAAATCCATCATTCTCAAATTGAATGTTGGTTTATTCTTACCAAGGTTTTATCTTTATCTTATGGTCAGAGAATACACTAACTAATGGCAGTTTAAATTGGTATGACTTCCGCAAAGGGCAATGTGATAATGTGTATTAAGTGTATACACAAACACACTTTTTAAAAATGTATACCACGTGACTCAGAAGTTGCATTGCTAAGCAATGTGCCCAGAGGAAAGAATTGAAAAGCGTATAAGAATATTCATCACAGTGTTGCTTACAACACCAAAATATCGAATTGATATGAATACCAATCAACAGGAATGTGTAAAATAACTTATAGTCTATCCATAATGAACAATGGTATAGATCTGTGTATTGGCATAGAAGGATATCTTTTTTCAAAAAAAAAAAAAAGCTGGCCAAACTGCATATTGCAGCGCCAATTTTGTTAAATACACAAATACACAGAAAAGGTTCTGCAATGAACTCATCTAATATTTAGTATTAATTATTTTTGTTTGTGGAATTACTTGGATTCATGGAGTTTTCTTCCCATTCTCTCTATATTTTATGGTTGCTGGGTTTTTTAGAACAAGCTATATTCCTTTTAATATAATAAATAAAGCAACATGGCCATTTTAGAAAAAAAAACAGAAAAGAAAGTTCTTACTCCTCAAAAGTTGGAATGATATTGTTTCTGTGTTTTGTGGTTTGGTTTTTGAAAAACACTACTGTTTACCCTTTTCTAATAGCTTTATGTTTATAAGTGAAACAACTGAGACACAGAAAGACAAATATCACATGTTCTCATTTATAAGTGGGAGCTAAATAACATGTATACATGGATATAGAGAGCAGGATGATAGACAATGGAGACTTGGAGGGGTGTGGAGATAGGAGGTGGGTGGATGATGAGAAATTACTTAATAGGTGCAATGTACATTATTCTGTTGATAAATAATACACTAAAAGTCCTGACTTCACCACTATGCAATATAGCCATGCAACAAAATTATACTTGCACCCCATAAACTTATACAAATAAAATTTAAGATAATAATTTATCTATAAAACAAAAGATTAAATTCATAGTTGTTTGTTTTTGGTTTTGTTTTTTGAAACAGAGTCTCCCTCTGTCACCCAGGCTGGAGTGCAGTGGTGTGAGCATGGCTCACTGAAGCCTTGCCTTCCCAGACTTAAGTGATCCTACCACCTCAGCCTCCCAAGTAGCCGGGAGTATCGGCTAGTGTGTGTGTGTGTGTGTGTGTGTGTGTGTGTGTGTGTGTGTGTGTGTGTGGATGGAATCTATGTTAACCAGGTGGGTCTTGAACTCCTGGGCTCAAGCAATCCTCCTGCCTTAGCCTTCCAAAATGCTGGCATTACACGTGTGAGACACCATGCAAGGCCAAATTTATAGTTTTAAAGATACAGTCTCCCTTACTGAGTAAGTATCCTTGACCTTAATAAGTTTGGATAAAAACAGCTTACAGAAATACACATGCCTTGATGCTCATAGTATTTCTTTTATTTTACTTTATATTCATCTTTTGACTGGTGTTACTGAGAATTTTTTCCTCCTAATCCTAAGTGAACAGAATAAGAAATATAAAAAGACACTTATTTTTCTTCAACAGTTTAATTAATTCCTCTAAAGTGGCAACCAAAGCAGCTGTTTAACATGAGTTTCCCTCCTTTTCCTATGCACTTTAGTTATCTTATTCCTATAAAATTTTCCTCTCTTCTCCTCGAAGTCCTCAGGCTATTAAGAATCTTTTCTAGCAGCTCATGTTTTTCAAGAAGTCATATTATTCCTTAAAGCATCTGACCATACTTGATTTTTCTTTTTAAAAACATATTTTAGATGTAGAAATTGAGAAAGCTGATAAAATTCTAGAAGCAAACAATAATATAGTCCTGTTGTCCAGCAAGAGAGAAAAACTATACTTTCCAACAGTTAGGGTAGTACATACAAAATAATCAGGCTTCCATTTTGACAAAAAATTTTAATACAACAAAATGTACTCTATCCTAATACTATCTGGAGCACAACTTAATCTTTGCAAATTATGAGAAATGCTCACTAGAATAAAGAGAAAGAAAAAAGATTTTATCATTACCTCGGGGTGGTGGGGAAGATCATTATGAACATCAATATTAAAGTAGATTAATGCCTATTAATAGGGAGTTCTACTTAATACAATGCCAGATGAACCCATTATTGCTGAACCAGTCATCAGCTTAGTACTGACTCACTGTTGGAATATGTCTGCAAACTGATCTCTCTTTTTCAAGAAGATGATCACAAATGGAGCCACCCACACCCTCTCCAAAGCTCTACAGAGCAATTACATCTGGACATGGGTGAAAAGGAGAAGAAGGAACACAGCAGAGGATGGTGCTCCAGTATCTCATCTCCAACAATATGCTAATCAGTTTGCACTGACAGATTCTGAATTCAAGAGCAAATGATTTCCATTTCAAAGCATCCCCACTGCCTGCAGAATGTAATTCAAATGCCTTATTCTGGGCCCTATGTGATCTGGAGTTTAAAAATCCCTTCTCAGTGTTTCATCATATCACTTCTCTCGCTTCAATCAAACTGGACTCCCTTTGCCACTTCTGCTTTTACTCATACTGAGCCTATATCCAAAGAGCCTTTCTCTCATCTCTCCCCATTCTAAACTGGCCCATATTTCAAGGCCAAGATCAGAAGTGATTTTCTCCTGAATAAGAGTATTCTAATTGCAAGCATGTATTTACTATATCCCAAGTACGTTCACGTGTTACTCATTTATCCTTGCAGCAGCTCTGTAATACAGGCACAACTATTAACTCTATTTTAAAGACAAGGTAAGTAACTTGCCCAGGGTCACACAGTAGTGAAGACCTCAGACTTAAATCCAAGAATCTGGAGCTCTGCCCCTTAACCATGGTGCTGCACTTCTACCTACTGACACTTATCTCAAACTGCTTTGTACTGAGTTCATTATCTGATTATAGGGTATTGGGTTGAGTGCTGTTGGCTGTAGTAACATAAAATGCAGTTTATATTTGTTTAAACAATGAGGGAACTTCTTAGCTGATACAATAATTTCCCAGGAAGGTCAGGTCCTGTGCTGGTTAAGCCAACAGATGAAATAACAAACTCCTCAAGGAATCAAAATATCCCATCTTTCTCCTCTGACAACTTCTGTGTGCCAGCTACGTATTCTAATGGATGTAGCACCTCCAGAGATCATGTTTCCGTGTGCCAAAGTTTAAAGACTAAGCTTCAAAATCTTCTATCAATAGGGAATTCTTTTTCCCACTCTTGAGGTGCAGGGATATCAACACACAACTCCAAGCCTTTCTTATCCCCAGGAAGGTGGCATGATTTACCTAACCGGTAAATTTAAAAGAGCAACTAGGCATGCTTCACTCAGTTCTGTCTTCTTTCCTCTTCTAGGGAGCAAGCCTGTCAACCAAGATCATATGTTTTCCTCTGTTTCTACAAGCAGTAATTCTTGCTTTATCAGCCCTTCTGCATGGGAAAGCTGCCTCAGCAAGGCTCTGTGAATGCCTAAGTCTTCCTGATTCTGAGGGGTCAGAACCAGCAACCCAGTTGGCTAAGAGAACTGAAGCTATATCCTCCAACTTAGCTTCATTGGTTAAAAGATAAAAGGATGATATTTTGACTTCTATATTCTTTGTTGTATTTCTCAACTTGTTCAGAACTGGGGGAACAAAGGTGCAATTAATGGGGTCCTTTGAAACACCCAACAATTTTAGCAGAGTTCCATGCATATCTTATTGGCCGCAAGTAAGTCACACTCAATCCTAAACCAATCCCTGGCAAAGGAATATAAACTTTCTGATTAGCTCACAACTAGGAAAGTGTGGGAAACTGCAACAAAATCAGAACTCTGCCAACACAGAAAATAAGAAAAGGGACTACTGGCTAAGCAGCATGTTCCTGGGTTACAACTAATATCCTATTAATCTTGGTATTCTCCATAGGTCTAACACATAGAATTTGATCAATAAATGTCTTTGGAATCTAGTTGGATCATTACTACTACACATATCTACAGCAAATACGGAAAGGCTTCTTTTTAGCCAATAATTTCGTATTTCTTCTGTTCCTGATTTCTCATCTCTTAGATCAAGTACATTCTAGATTGTAGGGAAACGCAACACAGGAAGAACACCAAAGGATGAATGTCTATTTCTGCTAATATTTCTCTCCTGCTCACTGTTACTGAACCATTTCAAGAATGTAAGGTACAAAGAACAATGAATTCTGCTCTCCAATGTAGACACCCTCACCGCCCTGATCTCTCCCCCACCCATTCAATTTCCCTTTGGAGGAAATAAATGACATAAATTTAATAAATAACCAATCTTGGGAGCTGTCAGGAAAGAACTCACAGGTCATGGCCCAAACTCAAGAGCCTCCTGGATACTAACAATAAACCATTTCTTACCATGAAAGCTTGACCCCTCCTTCCTTTCATTTAGCTTATAAATGCTGGGAACCTAAGAAATCATTGCTAAAAGGACTTAGCTGGGACATCAGAAGCTAGATGCCTGTCTTACGTAAAACTGCTGAGTGATTTTTTTAAATTTTATTTTGTGCCAATTTTATGTTTAAGTGTCACAGAAGCAAAATGCCATCCATATAAAATTTTCAAAGTCAACTTTTCTTTAGACATTTGTAATTCAAATTTCAGAAAAATATAAGCTTGCTTAACTCAATAGCCATTTGATGTTTATATATTCTCTTTCCCTTCATAAGCAAAGAACTTCTAAAAGTAACTAAACTATAACATGATCATATCATAAGGTGTCATAAATAAGAGACAGTTCTATTATAGGGGATTTATACATATATACCCACACATATATAAATGTACCACATAGAAAATAAACATTTGTACGTACTTTGTAGTTATAAACAGAAATAGAATAAAATAAAAATGAGATATCAAGTTGTAAGACAATTTGGTGCAAAAATGACACACACTTAAAAATAGTGAGGGAAGTGTATGGTATGAACAGAAAATTGAAATATATGATAAAACATAGCATAGTTTGAGCAAATTAATATGGCTTCCAAGCTCAATTGCATCTTCTAAATTCAAAACAAAGCATAAGAAATGTGTTTATTAACTTAAAACATCTGTTCCTACCACATGAATATGAATAAGAATAAAAATGAATATGGATTATTCATCAATAAAAGTACAAAATCTCTTGTGTTATTCCTCTCACACAATTATTCTAAGAACATATAAATTCCCAAATAGGAAACCAGCACATCTAGTTATGATGGACAATTTATAAAAACCCAGGAAGGATAAAAAATCCTGAGGCAGCTAAGGCCCAGTCCTCACTACCTGACACCTAAGGATACAAAATTACTCCCTTTGAGGAAATAAAGGGGAAGAAACCCTTCACTGTACACTCTGGTGCCAGGAGATTTTTTCACCCTCTGCAAGGGCTTCTTTCCTTAGGCAGAAACACACAGCTCTAACCTTCCATCCACAGATGAGAGCCCAAATCTGAAAAGCCTGCCACCGCTATCTCACTCCTAATTCTGTTTGTCTAGTCTCAATCTAAACATCTCTAGTTAAAGGGGCTCATTATCTCTCTGAATTTGTGACAACACCTAGCACAGTAATGATGTGTTAAAAAAAATAAGTTTTTAATCATAAAATATATACATTTTAATAAAGAGTGGCATCCCCCACTTAAAAGTATATTACTCTGAATTTTAAAATAAAATTGAGGCATAAAAAAATGATGGATTTTTCCCAAACTATAACTTAAAATGATGATATCCTATAATACTTAATTAAAGGGTATTAAGAAATTACCCAATACTTTTAGGGAAATTAAGGAATGGCTGATTGTATTGCTTCTCCTCTAAGTACATACTCAGGACACCAAATATTCTCCCCACTGCTGAGAAGTTCAAGGTGTTTCAATAGCAGCCACTGGCCACCATTCACTGTTTGTGGGGAGATTTCAAGCACTGAATAGCGAAAACTTCCAAATTTTCATTTCTCTTCTCCACAAAATCTCTTGATCATGTTGATGAATACAAGGACAAAGCAATTCTGAGATATTTTCATTTCTACAGGGCTGTCTCTTTTGTGTTACTGCTTCAAATTTTTAAAATTAACACTATACCACACCAATTTTTAAAAAGACTAGCATTGAAGAGCTCTAATGGTCTTCCTTAAACCTCCTTAGCCCTAATAAACAAGCTCTTCAGATTAGACCAGAGGTTCTCAATTTTTTTCTGTTCTAATATAAATAATGGATAACACTCCCATGAGTTTAAAAATTAATAAAATTTTTAATGGAATATGTAAAGTTGACTGTAATTCTACCCCTTTTCTTTTATTCAAGAAAACATTGATCCATAACAATTGCTTGGTTTAAAAAAAAAATCACAACAACAAAAACGAAAACATATCAAGTGATATGGGGAGAGTAGTGTTGTAACTGTGTTGACCTCAAAACTGTTTAAATTATATAAGCAAACAAAAACAGCAACCTTAGGTGCTATAACGAATTTCATGTTACTTTTCTCACAACTGCTAAAAATACTCCAGTAAGCTTCCACCCAGGGTGGAAACCATCCGCAAAGCTCTATTTTAAGTACTAGAGTATGTTAAGAATTTTAAAACCCTAATGCTGCACTGTCCAATATAGTAGCCACTATCTATGTGTGGCTACTCAAATTTAAACTTTAATTCATTGAAATTAAATGAAATTTAAAATTCAAATTCAGTTTCTCAGTATCGTCAGCCACGTTTAAAGTACTCAGTAACCACATGTGACTCATTGCTACCACACTGGACAGCACAGCTATGGAACATTCCCATCATCACAGAAAGTTCCACTGCACAACACTGAGCTAAGGAATCTTGGAGAGAATCTAATCTAACTCTCTGAATTTACCAATTTAGAAACTGAGACATCATTTCATTCAAGTGACTTACTCCATGCTACACAGCTAGTAATTACAGAGCCAGAACCTGAACCAAGACCCTGGACTCTATAACTCACTCATTTCCACTCCAACATCTTGTTACCACCTGGATGATGTGAATACCTGTTCTTTGCAGGGACAGTTCTGGTTCTTTCACAAGTATGCTCTCAGTTAACTGTCACGTCAACGCTAGGAGAAATATAATCCCCATTATGCAGATAATAAAAGTGACACTTGGCTGTATAAAGTATTATATCTGAAATCACGCAGCATGTATGTAGTGGTGCCAAGATTCAAAGTTGAAAGCCTGGATATTCCTGCGGTGTTATATATAGTCAACAGTTTACAATTTTGTATAATCCGTGAAAACTCCTCTTTCAGATTTGCTAAAAATTAGTGCCTTGTGATTCGCTTTCTCAGCATTTCTCAGTGAAAGTATCCCAAGTAGGAAAATCCCAACACTTAACACTTTTGATCTAGGGAAGACGGGTAGTTCATCCACCCTTGCCAGTCGTCACTGCTTTAGAACAATAATAGCAACCAACCTTTACTGGGCACTGTAAGTCATAGCACTGGATGAAGTGCTTCATGTTCGTCTCCTTTAAGCTTCACAACAATCCTCAGAAGTAAACAGTTCATCTCCATTTCACAGACAGAAAAAGCGAAGTGAAGAGTTAAGTCAATCATCCCAGGAAGAACTTTAAAAAGGATATGTGTTTGCTTGTGGTGACGCAAAAGGAAAGTTTTTTTTTTTTTTAAATACTTGATACAGTTGGAAAAGACAGAAGGTATGTGAATACTTTGAAATAAAAAATTAATTTTCCTCCTCACACTGGATGTCACAGTTAAACCTAGGTAGCTTCCCTCTGATGGATTCCCGATTTAACACAGTCACACTGTCTTCCACAAGGGCTGACTCGAGAGAAAGTCTTGTGAGCCCAGGGGTGCATGGGTATTATGGGGTAAGAAACACACCCGAAAATAGATTAATTCAGTGTTTTTCAAGTTATTTTTAGTCCCTTCTGGTCATTTCTTACCTGAGGAATAAAAATAAGAGGAAATTACAGAAGAGTTTAAAGAAAAGAGAAGGGAGAGAGCTGAAGTCAGTCCATAAGTGAGAGACGGCTACATGTGTTTAGGACTTAATCACCCCAGGATGTCACTGCAAGTCCAGACAGCTGTCAAGAAGTGGGAGACACAATGCAATACAAGGTGGGGGAGATCTATACATATTCACTTATATACATATATACACACACATATACACATATGTAGCACATAATGCACTGTGCATTGTATTTTTTTAAGATGACATGCCTGTCTAAACATGTTTTGCGTCACATAGTGACTCTGTATGCTCATCCTACACCAGAGCGGGACGGCCTCAGTTAAATGGGAAGGGGTTAGTCAGGGACAGCTGGCTTTTGTTTTCAAGATGACATGTTTTTAAGATGTTTTTAAGATGGCATGCCTGTCTCAACATGTTTCACATCACGTGGTGAATTTGTATGCTCATCCTACACCAGTGCAGGACAGCCTCAGTTAAATGGGAAGGGGTTAGCCAGGGACAGCTGGCTTTTGCGGGAGGTCAGGGACAGAGACTGGCAGAGACAACTGCACAGCAGTTATGGCAGGGAGGGGGTGGGCATATAGGACTGAAGGTAGTGAAATAAGCTAGTTGTGTTTAGAGACAACAAATGGACTGACTCGGTTGTGAATGCTTGATCAATGACTTAAGAATCAGAACCAGGTTTGAACTCTCTTTTCCACTAGCACTTACTACGTAACTTTGGACAAGTGACTACTTTCTGAGCCTCAGCTTCCTTATCTGTAAAGTTAAAAAAAAAAAAAAAAAAAAAAGAAAAGAAAAGAAAGAAAGAAAAGAAAAGAAGGAAAGAAAAACCTAGAAATTATTTCCTGGGTTTGTTGATCATTAAATACATAGTAGATGCTTAGTAACTGTGTCTTCCTCTTGTTCTTCTTGGTCGGTTAAGAGAAATTGTGTTATGGCAGAAAAGCACAGGCCAGGTATTGCACCTGTGTGTCTTTCCCACATTATCTTCTTTACAATAATCCTTCAGGAGAGGCTTTCTTTGTCCTCATTTCACATCAGGGGCAATAAGAGGTTCCGGAGGTGATGGAACCTGCCCTACGTCACAGAGCTGGTTTGTAATAGAAGAGGAAGGATCAAAACCAGGTGCATCCGACTGCCAGGGCCATGAATGTTCCACTATATCTAGCAGCTGCCTAAGCAACAAGTGATGAGATTGAAAGGTATCACTGAGAGGAATCCTCACAAGAGAGGCAGAACATTAGCGCTATACTAGCAGCAAGTGCCTAAATCCATGTTCTCATTTCCTTGATATGTTTTATGGACTCTGGGTGAAGCTGAGGCTTTGCCGTTTTCAACCGGAACAACCTTCTACTTCTGATTATTCACCTGGGAGATGAACAAACCTCAAGAATGTCACATCCCTGCCCCAGTTTCCTCATCTTAAAATGGACAGTCTGGACTAAGAGATTTCTCAAGTCACTTCTACCTCTAAAACAGTGAACATGTGGGTAGAATTACAAAGTTTGGAACAGGGACACCAACCACTATCCTCAGAGCCAGCTCTTGAAAATGATGCCTCTTACACTAGAAGCCTTTGTCACCCAAAAAGTTAGATAATCGGGGAATCCTGGAATCCTATAGTAATGCTCTTGAACTCTTTAATTCAAAATACATGGACATACATTCACTCTCCAATTTCACTGATGTAGATACAATGCTTTTCTTTAACACTAGGGCATGTGGAGAGAGAGCAGAAGTGAATTATGTAGACAATAAACTAAGTCCACAATGCATCATCTACCATTTCCAGTTTCATCATCCTTAAAATGGAAAGAGAACTTAAAATTGTTACAAATAAACCCAAACGCAGAATCTCTCTAGATTTTTAAATATGTTCTCAATCTTTTATAGCTGTTTTTTCTACACTTAATTTGATGGCAATTTTTTAGTGACTTGCCTCTGTGAAGTATTTTTAAAGTATTCAATGAAGTTTCCCTAGAAACAAGAACAGCACTTCTTTTCACATTCTCATTTCAGCAGTTTAATTAGATGGTAAGTCTGATGTTGCCATTCTTCCTTTCTAGCATCTCCAAGAGTTCACCCACCTGCCTGAAAGGACACGCTAACACCTGCACAAGGCTCAGCATACTCTGACCCCTGCACTCCTCCCTGACCTATCTCCTGCTGTCCTCCATGCACTGCCTCAAATGCCCATAGGCACTCTTGCTTCAGACTTCACAGTTTCTGCTCCCCATCTCTGGAATTCTCTCCCATTGGGTATCCACCAGGCTAGCTCTTACCATTATCTCTTTCAGTATGTCTTTGTTCAAATGTCACCTTCTCAGTGAAGCCTTCCTTATCAACCTATCTAAAGCAGCCACCTTCATCCCCTATTGAGCCTTTTCTATCCCTCCCACCCCCACAGTGTTTTTCTCCATAGTCCACCTAACTGACATTCTATATATTTTACTTATTAGAATTCAAGCTCCACGAGGGCAGGAATTTTCATCTGTTTGTTCGTGGATGCATTCCAGTGCAGGTCTGTAATTGTCATTCAATAAATATTTGTTTAATGATTTTATTATCATAATAAATATATTGTCTTTCAGACTAAATTGCATAACTACAATAATAAGTATCTCAGGTTTGAAGAGGTTTAGAAACAAATGTAGCAGATCAGGCTTGGTGGCTCATGCCTGTAATCCCAGCACTCTGAGGTCAGGAGTTCAAGACCAGCCTGGCCAACATGCTGAAACCCAGTCTTTACTAAAAGTACAAAAAAATTAGCTGTGTGTGGTGGTGTGCACCTGTAGTCCCAGATACTTGAAAGGCTGAGGCAGGAGAATTGATTGAACGCTGGAGTGAGAGGTTGCAGTGAGCCAAGATTCCTGCACTCCAGCCTGGGTGACAGAGCGAGACTCTGTTTCACAACAACAACAACAACAAAAAGAATGAAAGAAAGAAAAAGAAATAAATGTAGCAGAGCCTTGATAAGCAAAGAAGTCACCTGGAGGAATGAAGAGCATGCTGGTGTGGGAGGGTGCAGCCCACTAAGCTTGAGCAGCCATGAGCCCTAGAATCAGCCAGAGCATGGTAGAGAGGGAAGCAAGGTCATCCAATAAATTCAAGTTGGCTGGGCAGTTTCTCCTTTTAACTTGATCAGGCTGACCTCTCTAATTACTTGATGCTTTCATATTCAAATGAACAATAACACGTAACAAAATTAAATATAGAACATGGTCTAGCCACCTTTTTTCATATATAGGCAGAACAACAGAAGAAGACAGGATGTCTTGTTCTGGTCCACCCCTAGTGGTCAATTACCTCTAGCAAATCTCTTCATCTCTATCTCTCATCCTTTCTATTAAAAGAGGGAAGAATATGAAATAATACATGGCCCGCTTATTTCATTGGTCTATTATAAGTATCAGATGTATGAATTCTTACAAAAATATATTGAAAAATTATGAAGCACTCTATAGTTAGCATGGATAACTGACTTGTCTAAATATCTACTATAGCTCCCCAAAAGTGATATATTTTGGAGCAAATGATTCCTAAAACATATTAAAGAATAAACAGGGCTAGGTGCGGTGGCTCACGCCTGTAATCTCAGCACTTTGGGAGGCCGAGGCAGGCAGATCACAAGATCAGGTATTTGAGACCAGCCTGGCCAATATGGTGAAACTTCATCTTTACTAAAGATACAAAATTAGCTGAGCGTGGTGGCATGAGCCTGTAATCCCAGGAGGGATTCTGCCTCGGGAGGCTGAGGCAGAAGAACTGCTTAAACTTGGGAGGCAGAGGTTGCAGTGAGCCGAAATCATGCCACTGCACTCCAGCCTGGGTGACACAGTGAGCCTCTGTCTCAAAAAAAAAAAAAAAAAAAAAGAATAACCAGGACAGGACATGGAATGACAAGGAGAATAAAAATGGCTTTTCTTAATTTTTAATTGAAACACATAAAGAAAAAAATACAAACCTCCCAAGCAGCAACTACAATATATAAAGTACAGATTCAAGAATATTACTGTGAATATCTACAATTATCTAGACTTTTAGATACTTCAGATATTCCTCGTCTATTTCAATACCACAAGGATAATCCAAGATGACTTATTAATATCACACATGTCAATAGCAGGTTGTGATATAAATGAGCAAACTCTTTCCAACCATCTTAGTTCAGTTTTATTATAGCATTTATTAAACTAAAATAAAAAAGTGGTGAAGAATGACTTGTCACACCATTTATTAGAGTTGAGGGAGTATAGACAGCCTTTTCAATAAGGCTTTAACACACTGTTATGCACCATAGTGCATTAATAATGAAAAGAAATGCATGAGACTTACATCAGCTTTTCCCCCAAGTCATTCTGACATTAAATTCAAAATCAATTTTACCCTATATGGCAAGAGTTCAGAGATAAATGTTAATTTGTTTGCTCTTCACCAAAACTTAAGTTTATAATTCAATCAAAAACAGAAATCCTTCCTATTCTACTTAATTTGATAATCATACTTTTTTTGGAGAACGGTTCAAAGGAGGAAGCAAATGCAACAGGAAGATAAACAAATTGTGTCCCAGTTTGTATCTGACAAAAGGATGAGATCTAATTTTCTCTCTGATTAAAAGAACACAAAGAACAGCCACAGAATGCAAATTGTGCATTGAGTGTTTGAATTTCTTTTCCAATACCTGAGTATCCAAATGGAACTAATTCACTCTGGAAAAGGTATTAAATAATTGAGCATCATTGTGCCTGAATGAGGGCTAATCCTCAAACTGTGAAGAAAAATAAACATATTCTACAATGACAGGGTCAACTCACTCACTCAGGAACCTCAATCAAGCATTTTACATTCAAAAGAAATAAAGCAAGTATGTAAAGAATGACCTACCGCCAACAAGGAACCCTGATAGACACAAGCACCTGTGGGGAAAAACAAAACAAGAATTAAAAGAGATGCATAGGCACTTCCTCAGCAAGCTTACTGCTAAAACTGCATCTACACGCATCATAATCAGTAAAATGTGCTTCCTCCAAAATCTTAAAAGCTTGAGCATTCTTCTCCTGGGGAAATAACCCCATCCACCAAAACAACATTCCTTGGACACACATTAGAAAAAGCATCATTAAAACTTATCACTTGAATTTTAAGATAAATGTATTTATAACGGCATATTATAAATACAGTATGTATTTTTCTTTGTGGTAAGTCAGCAAAGCCTCCATAATCCATTCCCATTTACTTATCCAGGCTTCCCTGCGACTCTTTGCTTCTACTAAGTCTCCAGTCCAACCCGAGGCCAACATAGAATCATGTGATATATTTATATGTCTCAATGCCTTTGCTCATTTTCATTTCCTACAGATGTACTTTGTCTAGTCAAGGCCCTTGAACTTGATCCCATCTCCTTTGTGAAACTTCTCTGCCCATCAGATTACGCTCCTTTGAGCTCCTAGCACTTTGTGCCTACATTCTCCATTTGTGAATTTATTCTTGAGTACTTCCTTTCTAAAAATGTTGAAATGTTGCATCTATCCCACTACATTATATATATGTGTGTGTATTATATAGAGAATATATACACTATATACTATTAAATATATACTATTACATATGTAGTATATATTCATATATACCCACTATATACTATATATAGTATGTATATATCATATACAGTATAAATAGTATATATAGTATTTATAGTATGTGTATATATATATATATATACTATAAAACTGAAATCTTAATTTTAAAAAATATACACACATTACCAACCAATTTTTGAGCTGCACAAAAGGTCTTGATTTAACTCAGAAAGAGATGGGCAGTGTGCTATCACCTACTCTCTCAGAAACAGAGTCTGCAAAACAGATGTGAACAGTATATACACACCAAGGTGAAGCATATCTTAACAATCTGCCACAGTTGGTTTCTAAAGAGAAAAGGACATTACTTTACCATAGCGCTTACCTCTAATGTCGTTTATGAAGTCTCAAAAATATTAACTTCTCAGGAAAGAACTGGTCTACCTTCTCCTCCAATAATGGAATTGAGAACAATCTTTAAAAATACTGAGATGACTATTTACACTTTGGTTTGAATCAAAGATCTCTGTGGGCACATTTATTGAAATAACTTTTAGGTCCCTGACATTCTAATAAGAGTAACTCGAGATCAAACCTTGGGGGGAAATTCTTCCTAATAGTCTAATTTTTCCTTAAGAAATCTTGTTTCAAAGACTTAGTATTTCAGTCTATGCTATGTCATAAGAAAGGAGATATATATATATATATATACATATATGTGTGTGTATGTACATGTATGTGTGTGATGTGTTTACATAAAATAATCCTATATATCTCAAATAAATATATATAAACACAATTCACTTTCTAAATTACTTATATGGATGTATTTAATTACTTCTGGTGTTTAGAAAATTTAGATCATCATCACTTAGGTACAGTTTAACAAAACTTAAACTTTAGAATAAACAAACAAAATTTAACTTTTAGAAAAAAACACAAAATTTAATCTTTAAAATAAGACTATCCTCAAATAATTTTATTGCTCTCCTCCACAGCATTACTTTCTAAAGTCAATTTCTTTTCATAGCTCCAAAGGAAATCAAGCACCTTAAGAAGTATCTGAATACCTATAACAAAACCCGTTTTTGGAAGCTTAGATAGCCATTATGAACTCACTGCAGCATGAAAAAATAAAGCAGCACTGAGTGTGGCACATCTATACCTGGGCAAGCCCAGCATCTGCTGGATACTTAAGTCAAAATGGTACACAGCTGCTGAAAAATTATATCATTAGGAAGGTAAATTAATTCAATTTGGTTTGCTCTGTATTGTACAATTCCAAAAGAAATAAGCTTTGTCCTCTGAGAGCTTTCCTAAAACAGAACAGTTCTACCCGGAAGGCAGCTGCACAGATGAGCCTCCATTCACACAGCTTCTAAAACCTTATTTCTACTCTCTTGAGAAAATAAGCATTCCAGTGTGATGCCCAGTCCTATCAAACATTTATCATCACCCAATACCAGATGCAGCATCCAAACCAAGCATATTTCTCTCACACACCCACCAGCAGTTGAAGTTGAATTTGTTGATATGGGTACTGGGTGTAGCTTCTGGTTGAGAGCTACAGTGGAAGTCTTTTCACTAATCCATCAGTTCACATAATATGGAAAACAAAATTACTCTCTCTACTCATTATTATTTTTTTTTATTAAGAAGTACAAGAATGATTGCAGCTCTATTTGATGTTTATATTTAAGGCTTTGGTTGAACTTTAAAGAAAATCCCAGCTCAGGGTGAGTTCTGTGAGATGTGCTGATCTAGGAGAAAGGAGCCTCCTTCAGAGGAAGAGTGAGGAAAAGCAAGGACAACAGGAGCAGAGTTCGCTAACCAAGAGCAATGCCAGTTTCAGGGCACAGAATGCAGCTGAGATGCCGGGTAATTTAAGTTCTGACACCTCACAGCCTGTGAGAAAATGCATAAAGTTTTGCAGAGTGAGGCAATTTTATAGCATCAAGAAGGAAGCCCAGATCCCGAGACCTGGGCTCTTTTCCTGTGTGACTGGCTCATTTCTTGCAGGTCACATAGACAAAATGTTACTGCATGAAATTTAAACAAGTAAATGTCTGTTTTTAATCCCTTTTGCACATTATAATATACTCCATGATACAATGACTGTATAAAATCTGATATTTTTGGAGAAATTTTGAGATATAATTTTCATATATCCTGAAACCATTGGTAAACTGAGTAAATCACAGAAGTTAAATCCAAGCACCACAAAATGTCAGACCCATTAGTTCAAAGAAATAGTGGCAGAGAGAGATCCAAGATGGCCGATTAGCAACAGCTCAGGAATGTAGCTTCCAGTGAAAGCGCAGAGAACGAGTGGACGCCGCACTTTCTGACGAATTTTTGTTGCCCACAGACCAGGAGAGTCCCGGCAGAGAAGCCATACGGGTCGGCAGCACGACTCTTTTGGCCAGCGCGGCTCTTTTGCCAGCGCCCCGGCGCGGCGCTTCCCGGTGCGGAGTATACGGGACGGACAGGCTCGGCTGGTCCCATCCCCACAAGGAAAACAGCAATTGGAAGCGCTGAGGACTGAGAGTTTCACAGCAAGCACAGCGAACCCGGGAAGGTCTGGATCTGAGGGGAACGGGCGTCCACCAAAGGATAACTAAGAAACCGAAAAACTTCATCACCGGGCAGAGAGAGATCCAAAATGGCCGCGTAGCAGCAGCTCGGGATTGTGGCTCATGGT
>PVKP010032923.1:0-25481 GCA_004027715.1 Plecturocebus donacophilus | reverse complement strand
AAAATGAGTCCTGGCTCTCATTGTATTTCTTTTGTTCTCAGCGTCAAGGCAGAGCCAGGAGGAGAAGGAAAGGTGGGACATTTAAAGGTAAGATCAGCCTGCTCTACCTGAGTTGAAGGGTGACCCTTCCTGTTTCTGTCATGAGGACTCAGGCCCATGATTTCTTACAATGTCAGTTACCAGATACGGTCTCAGAAAACAGAGCACTCAGCAGAGAGGCTTACAGAAAAGCGAACAGACCTGAGACACTGCTCGTAGGCCCTGCTCCGCCCATCCATAGGCATGACAAAGTGACAGACCTGGGCACTGGGTGTTGCCCAGTAGGTGGGCAAGTTAGCTCTCGAGGAATGACTGCTGGCTGGCTTGGAGTCAGAGCTTCCATCTCACAACTTTGAGTAATTCCTTTGACTTCCTCGATGCTCAGACTTCTCTTGGAGGTAACCATGACATCCGATCTGGTGGTGGTTTTGAGCATCACATAGGGTAATGTATGTGAAGGAGTTTTATGAATGATGCCGCATGAGCATGCACATATGAACTTGTTAACAGTGTCAATGACTATTTGCCCTTTTCTACTGATATCTACCTTCATTACATAAAACATACTGTTACGGTTTCCCAGACTGGATAACCTTCCAGAAAGAAGCAGAAGAGGAAAGGAAGCTGGTTTCTACTCCGAAAAGGTGATTAATTGTTCCCTTCTGTCCTGTTTCCACCCCAGTCCTGTTTTTAGCAAGTTCTATTCACCTCAGGGATTTCTTGTAGCCTGCTGTAGTTGTGGGAGTGGGTAGCCATAGGAACGTGTATGTGAATGAATGTGTTGAGAGGCTCTAGAGTGCATGGGGAGGTCATAGGCGGGGGGCAATGTGAAGCGGGTAGCAGGTACCAGGGTTCCCACCCCTGCCAGGCTAACAGACCCTCCTTTCCTTGTTCTGGTCCTGGCTGCAGCTTCGGACCTCCTGCTTCCTGCAGGCCCCTGGGCCAGCGTCATGATACCACCCGCTTTCGTCGACTGTTATGCCCAGACCCCCTCTGTGTGGCATGTAACAGAACAACTGCTGAGGTCTGGCGACTGCTGTGGTGGGAGTTCCTAAAAGATGCTGCTCCCTCTGTGTCCCCTTTGGCTTCTGCAGCTTCTGCGACTGAGTCATCATTCACTCTGGCTTCTGACCTCTCAGCAACCCCTCCAGAAGACCTAATAGTGTCCCCTTGGCCTGACCCTTCTCCACCACCCCCCTTAATTCCCTCACCTGATCTGATCACCCCTTTAGCTGACTTACTTTCACCCTCACCACTGAGAGACCCTCTGCCACCAAAGCCTGTTTCTCCCATGGATTCCAAGTTCCCCATATACCATTCCCCTCCCCAACAGCTTCCCTTTCCCGTTCTTCCACCACATCACATCCAGAGAGCACAGTCCAATCTCCAACCTGAGGCCAGTTTGTCTCTGAATGCTATCTTTTCATTTGACTCTACTCTATCCCAAGATACAAACTCTTTATCAAATATTTCCCAGACCATGAATCCCTGTGATTCATGGACTTTTCATTACGAACCACCAAACTCTTCTGCTTTACGACTGCAAGATTGCACTGTGACTCAGTCTAAAGCAAGTCTTACCATATTGAAGCCTCTGGAAAAAGAGATGTTTTCTGCAGGTGGCTCTGGAGAGGTCAACCACCTCTGCCCCTACAATCGGAGACATTGACCGTTCATGCCCTGCATCTGCAGAATTCTCCTGGTGGCAGCCCCCTACCAAGGACTATTTTTCTTCCAGTTTTGTACCATCTGATTTCATGCAAGAGCTCCTTAGCCTTCATTCTTCTGAGGCCTCTTTAGCGGGGTACTCTGTGGTCAACCTCATAGTGCCTATTAACCTCTCATTTCTCAGCCATGACATTCTGGCACTTCTGGACAGACAAGTCAAAAAAAGGAATGATTTCCTGATGTGTAAAGAAAATGGAAAGAAACCAGGAACTTTCCCAAAACATCTTAGGCCAAACTACCAACCTAATTCTTCAGGGAAAATGTTAGCCTCAGTTGCTGATAAGCATGGCTTGGCAGCCTCCCTTCCTTTCTGGGCCAGTAATAGGAAAGTAGAGTGGCTGCACATCCATCAGCAGCCCCATATTCTAAGTGCTTTGAGGACCATTTAGAGCAAAAATATGTTCAGCTCTTCTGGGGTCTCCCATCTCTGCACAGCGAGTCTCTGAATCCTACTGTTCTTGACCAACGTGGCCGTTCCTCCATGTTTGTATTCTTCAATCAAATTGTGACTATGTCTTCATTCCAGGAATCCCCAGTACTTTCCCATCCCCAACCTCTGTCCTTGCCTATTGCACAGTCTCTACCGTTGTCTCACACCCTGCCCCAAGGTCAGTCCCCAGCTCAACATCCATCTCCACTAACAGCCCAACTTCCTAGTCCTCTATTCCAGATTGGGATCTGTGGAGTGTGTTTTCATAAATCTCAGAATGAGGCACAGTCTCTTATGCCATCTGAAATTAACCTTCTGGAGTGGAACGTGTTGCAGAAAGTACTGGAAAGTGTGTGGGGTTTACCCTCTGTGGTTCAAAAATTCCAGAAAGCCTTTTGTTCTCCAGCTCCCAGTCTTGCATTGGTCATCAGGTCCTTTAAGGCTTTTGGTCCCAACTCCATCATTCCTGGATATTTTCCACTCAGTGCTGAGTTTAGGAAGAAACTAGAGCACCACCTTCTAAAGAGGCTCATCCAACACAGATGGGGTCTGCCCCGTCGAGTCCATGAGTCTCTGTCATTGCTATGTCCTCAGAGTCCAATTTCAGAGATATCTGAGTCAGAAAACAGTGAGCGACCCTTACATAGCTCTTTGGTTGAAGGTCAGAGCCACAATGATCTCAAGAATTTTAAATCAAGGAAATCTAGAAGCTTCCACAAGAGAAGCTCAAATATGCTTTCCCTGGAGAATGTGGGGATGTTTCAGGGATACAGCCAGGAGAATAGCCCAAAAGATCACCTGTTGCATGAACCAGAGACATCTTCAGAAGAGGGTCTGAGTTCTAACTCTGAGCGCAACGTAGAAGGTCATATGATGCATCTGCCAGGGAATGATTCAGGGGTGAGCCTAGGTCAGAAACAACTTGCAAATGCCGTTACAGTACATTTGAGCAAGAAATTTAAGGAAATCAATGAGGGTTGAGTGCCTGGGAATGTGCATAGTTCATGGCATTCAGTCAAGCAGACAGTGTCTCTTCCTGAGAAATCCCGTAGCCAAATAAACCATCGAAATTTGGCAGCATTGGTGGTGAGGACCACTGCACTGATACTTCCCAGGAGATTTCCTTCCTTCATTCCAACAAACAAAACATATTGGAAACCCATATTAAATCTTTCCATACAAGGATGCTGTGGGGTCTTCCCAGCAAGATCCTTGAATCCATAGAAATATGTAAATCGCAAGAGGACCTTTCCAGTTCCTTTTCCCATTTTGACATTCTCTCCTCAGCCACATCCATTTCTCAGTGAGACTCCAAAGACGAGGTCTGCAAATCTCTTAGACAAAGCACTCTTCAAGGAGAAAAGTTGGAAACAACAAGCTCGGTCCTTGTCTTGGATCGTCCTGACCCTATCACCTCACCTGTGGGCAAAGAAAGACAGGGGACCCTGAGAAGACAGTTTTCTTATACTGACCATGAGCTTACAGAGATGGATTCCAATCATGGGGCCTCCAAGCTCCTTGGAAGAAGCACTAGAGATTTTCAAGGAGAAAAGATAGAAACAACAAGCTTATTCTCCATCCTGAATCATCCACACCTCATCACCTCACCTGTTGACAAGGAAAGGCATGGGACCCTGAGAAGAGAATTCTCTGATCGTGATCATGAACTTACAGAAAGTGTCCGGACAACTGAGGATGGCAGACAGACTTTTCTGCCCCACACACACAGTATCATAGATGAAATCAGTCAGAAACAGACTGTACTAGCCAGTAAGAGCAGCCCAGAGCTGCCCATACTGCAAGCTGGGGTTGGTGGTGAGTCAGTTGATAAAAAAGTGAGTTTCAATAATAACATAGAAAGGCTTCAGGGCAGTAGAAAGACCTTCCCTGTTACCAGTGGGTCTAAGGAAGTGTTCAAGGAAGAGGAGCTTAAACATCAGATGCTGAGTGAGTTAAAATTGTCCCAGGGGGTGCCTAGCCAAGCTCAAACCCCTTTTATTGACATGCCCCTTGCCTTAGATAACTTGACTTCCAAGGGCTTACTGACTCATGCCCAGGGCATCTCCAGTGGGAACATGGCAGCTTCCCAGGTGCTGAATGTCCACGCGGAGGGCAGAGGGATCCATGTGGAACAGCAGCAGGAGCCCATGGTCCCTAAGCATGTCTTACAGAATTGCCAAGTTAGGAATTTCCCACCAGCTACAAAGAAAGTGAGCCCTCCGAGACCCAAAGGAGGAGAGATTGGTGGAGGGAATGCAGGGTTGGGGACATCCCAACCCAGGAGAAAGAGCCATCCTGTTCAAAAGAAGATATCAGAGGAGGCGCTTGGGAGAAAATCTTCCCCAACCTTGACAACACAGCCTCCTCCTGAAAACCTTTTCAGAAAATGGTTGAAGACCTTTTTTCAGAGGTTTAAGAAACTAAGCATAACATGGAAGGAACAAGAATGTTCCCAAGAAAAGGGTAGCTCCCTGTCATCATCTGCGCAGAATAGAGGTTGAGTTAAGAGTAGAGCTCCTTTACTTGGACTACTGAAGCTCAGAAAGTTAAGAGAGACATTGGGAAGTTCCCAGAGGAGAAGCTGGAGCATAGGGATAGGATAGATATCACCTGTCCCCAAGAGCCCCTTTCCTCCCCAGTGGAGCTTGGGAAAGCTCAGCATGAGCCAGAACTGCAGGCCAGAGCAGAGCCTGTCCAGGGCTATCCCTGCAGCTCTACGGCTCCCTCCTGCAAAGTGACATGTAGCAAATCTTGCAGCCAACAAGCTATCTTAGTTGGCCAGAATTATCAGACAAGGATTAGACAGATCATAGACAAGGACAGACAGCCCCAGAAAGTAGAGGCATTTAAGGGCAAGATATAGTGTCAAAGGCATCCCCAGTCCATGCCCCACAGGAAGCCTGTGCCCCAACCAAATCCCACTTGCCAGTGTCAAGTTGACCCAGTGCCTCCAGCCATCCCAACCACTGCTAAAAGCAGTGTTCAGTGATTTGTCATTATTAATTACACAGAAAATTCCTCCCAAGCATTTCTAGGGAGGGAAATTCCCCCCTACAAAACAATTCACTCCCTGTGGAGAATATTGGTTCTCCCCAATAAATGTTCTAATAAGAATGATGTCTTTTCTGTGTATTGTGTTGTGGGGTATAGATTTTGGGTAACCCAAGCTTGTGCTTAGGGAAAGGTAGGAGTTAGTTCAGCTCTTACCGACTGCCTCCTTTGACTTCTAAAAGGTGACCAATCCCCTGGAGCTCTTGTGGAGGAATGAGTATCACGTGTCTCCAAAAGCCCCTTCTCACCCTGATGAAGTCTGAGGAGTTGGGCTTTTTTCTACCTCTTTGCTTGAGACTTACTGATATGGTATGGCAGCCTGCACCTTCCTCCCCATTCACTGCTACATACTTAGAGCAGTGAGGAAAACAGGCCTTCCATTTGTGAAGAGAGGGTTAAGGACAGGTATATTTTTCAGAAATAATAGTTTAGTCACTATTTAAAAAAAGTTATCAGTGACCAGAGGATCATGTAAGTTGGTGGAGTGTTGGGGGTATTGCTGGTTGGGGTAGGGCGTCAGGAACACCGTGGGTACTGCTTAAGATCCTGAGAAACAGGGCATGCTTATGATTTAGGAAAGCATATTTTGACCTCAGTGTTGAGGCTTTTCTACTAAAAAGTCACTTTGGGGAAGTAGTTCCCCTCCTTGGGTATTTCTCCAGGCTGTCTGGATTGATGACTTTTTTTTTTTTTTTTTTTTGAGACAGGGTCTCACTCTGTTGCCCAAACTGTAGTGCAGTGGTGTGATCTCAGCTCACTGCAACCTCTGCCTTCCAAGCTCAAGTGATTCTCCTGCCTCAGCCTCCCGAGTGGCTGGAATTACAGGTGCACCCCTGTAATTCCACACCTGGCTAATTTTCGTATATTTAGTAGAGACAGAGTTTTACCATGTTGCCCAGGCTGCTCTCTAAATGCTGATCTCAAATGATCCTCTTGCCTCGGCCTCCCAAAGTGCTGAGATTACAGTTGTAAGCCACCGTGCCCAGCTGATTGATGACATTTTTATAAAGCAAAAAGATCCCCTAGCTGTCTGTGGCAGCAGTGTTGACCAGGCAACCACCTACCTCATAGGGTAAAATCAAGCTGAGAATAAAGAGAAAAGTACCTTAGAATGAATGAGAAAGTAAGAAAAAAGTGAAGATAGGAAAGGATGACCTGCTGGTGGAAAAAGGTTTGTGCCCCATCATGTCCATATCATGACCCTTTCTCAGTCTGGATCTAAGCACCACTCCCTTGAGGTTTACCAGGGAGCTGCAGAGCTTAGAGATGCCAGTTTGCCAGAAGTGTACACGATTCCATTTTTCAATTACTACAATAGTATATGCAGAACTGTTTTCAAGCATGACCTCTCTCTTTAGAGAAGATGATCTTTGTGCCCTCTCTCCAGCCATGTTGATGGCAACATGCAAGATCTTCCGTTAGTGTATATGGTGCCCCTATATCAGGATGGAGGTGTCACCTATGATCTTCATGGGCTTAGTGGAATATAATCGATATTGTCTAGAACACCTGCAGCTCATGATCCAGAGATGAGTCCTGGACTACGCATGAGGGTTACAGATATTTGGGGGCTCACTATGGAGCATTATGGAATGCTCCTTATGGCCAAGAGTGTGCACATACCCACCCTTAAAATATTAGGGTTCTGAAGAGAAGGCAACTCCACTTATATAGACTGGGACTAACAAATGAGGTGAGTTTTCTTTTCTTTCTTTCTTTTTTTTTTTGAGATGAAGTTTTGCTCTTGTTGCATACACTGGAGTGCAATGGCACGATCTCAGCTAATTGCAACCCCAGCCTCCTGGGTTCAAGCGATTTTCCTGACTCAATCTCCCAAGTAGCTGAGATTACAGGTGCCTGTCAGCACGTCCGGCTAATTTTTGTATATTAAGTAAAGACAGGTTTTCACTGTGTTGACCAGACTGGTCTTGAACTCCTGACTTCAGGTGATCCACCTGCCTTGGCCTCCCAAAGTGCCGGGATTACAGGTGTGAGCCACCATGCCTGACCATGAGGCTTGTTTTCTAGAGGGCACTTGAGGTAGGTTTTCCAGAAAAATTTGTGAATGCTTGGTGTCAGAACAAAAACAAAACAAAACAACAGAGGTCCATTATAGCTTCCTCACACAGCCATCCTTCTGTTTTCCTGTTCATGCTTATGCCACTGACCTGCAGTGTCTGAAACTTAGGATTGCAGAAATAATTTAGATTCCATGAAGGCCTTAAGAATGACAAAATTGGGATGAAGCCCAGGGTAAAGAACTTGTGAAGGTAGAGAAACAATGGAGGACGCAAACATCCATGTGGATAGACTTGCCAATAACCTGGCCTCCTAATTCCTCTGTCATTCTATCTTAGGGTTCTTTAACTCCATTCCAGTTCAGTTACTGCCAAACCCAGAAGCTATCATCAGAAACATCGAAGTTATCATCAGAAGCACCTCTTCTTTTTGGAGGCGGAGTTTTGCTTAGTCACCCTGGCTGGTGTGCAGCAGCGTGTTCTTGGTTCACTGCAACCTCTGCCTACTGTGTTTAAGCAATTCTCCTGCCTCAGCCTCCTGAATAGCTGAGATTAAAGGCATGTGCCACAATACCAGGCTATTTATTTATTTATTAGCAGAGACAAGTTTTTACCATGTAGGCCAGGTTGGTCTCGAATTCCTGACCACAAGTGATCCTCCTGCCTTGGCTTCCTAAAGTGCTGGGATTACAGGCGTGAGCCACCATGCCTGGCCTCATCAAAACCACCTCTACATCTGTAATAATACAGTCTGACATTCCACCCTTTGACCTCATCCTCCTATCCTTCCAGCTTAGGCCCTCAAATTTGTCAAATTTTCACACTGGGTCATTAATTTTTCTACTTATCTATCTACTATGTTCTTGCCTTATTTTCCTCCCTCTTCAATGCAGACTTCATGGTCTATCCTATAACAATATTTATGAAGCTCTACTTGAAATATGCCTCATCCAATTCCCTTTAATCCTTCCTGTCTAACAAAATCTCATCTCTCTGCCTTTTCCAGAAATGTCTTCCCACAAATGACCAATCAGTATTGGATTAAATCTCACAATCAAGTCTATTGACACCATGATAAATGCACGGTCAGCCTTAGCACTACCTGGAAATAATTCACTCATTTATCCAAAAAATACTTATCCTGTGCTTACTGAAAGAAAACAATACAAATGGAGCTTTAGTCATTTTTCCTTAGTCTACTTTCTCACCTCTGCTACTCAAATGTATTTCAAACCTTCTGTACTTTTCTCAAGTTTAGGCCATCTTCACTTGCTCAGCAGATGTGCTGGCTTCATCATTCACAGGGAAACTAGAATCCATTGGATAGGAACATTTCATAAAAGATTCTTCAGAAAACTGTATCCATCTGTCCTTTGTTTCCTTCCAAGGTTTCTTTGTGATTTTTTTTTTTTTGAGATGGAGTCTTGCTGTGTTGCCCAGGCTGGAGTGCAGTGGCACAATCTAGGCTCACCGCAACCTCCACCTCCTGAGTTCAAGCGATTCTCCTGCCTCAGCCCCCCAAGTAGCTGGGATTATGAGTACACGCTGCCACGCCCTGCTAGTAACTATACTTTTAGTGGAGATGGGGTTTCACCATGCTGGCCAGGATGGTCTGGATCTCTTGACTTCATGGGACCACCCCCCTCAGCCTCCCAAAATGCTGGGATTACAGGCGTGAGCCGCCATATCTGGCCTACAGTCTGTCTTTAACATATCACTTCCCATTGTATTTCTCTTACGTTCACTTAGCTTATTCTAATGAAAATACCTGTTTAAGTATATGTCTCCTTGGATTTGTTAGAACTCTTTGAATGCAAGTTGATAGAATTTCAACCCAAAGTATTTTAATAGAAAACAATAATCTGATGGCCTTGTATTGAGTATTTGATAATCTCTGAAACAAAAAATGTGGCCATATGGTTAGAGATGTTGATGGGTCAGATTGGGTTGTGGATTTATCTCTAGGATAAGAAGGGTACTGGGTTCAATGCCTCCCAAAACAACATGAAGTAGAGATATAACTCCTGGAAGTTCAGGGTAGTTAGATGGAAAAGTATGCTTGAGAGAGAAACACTAGAGTTCTCATTGTCCAGATAGTCCTGAAATCAGTTTTTAGGACAGGTGTTATTTTCTTTTAATTACATTTTTTTCATGTAAGTAATGCATCATTATATTATCTGAGTTAAAAAAAACAGTCTCTATAAGTCTAAATACCTCCATTGATTATCGCTTTCTAGGAGGTAAACTATTATCATGATTTTCATTGTGGTGTGCATTGCATTCTGTGTTGTGTGTTGACCTAGAATATTTATAGTTTATTCATTTTACATAAAAAAGATCACATTATGCATATTAATTTACAGCATGGTTCTTTTATTCAACAAATATCTTGTCATTCTACCTAAAATAGTGCACATAGAGGCACCTCATGCTTTTTAACTGCTGTGTAGTATTTCTTTAAATGAATAGTCCATATTTTTTAGATTGTTAAATATTTATTTCCTATTATTAACAATGCTGCCATGAACATCCTTCTATATGTTTTATTGTGCATACTTTCAAGTGCTTCTCCTGAGTATACCTATGCCTAGAAATGAAATTTCTGTGTCAGACTGTTTATATTCAAAAAACATGTATTATTATTTATTTTAAAATTGTAATATATATATATAGTTTGAATAGAAAATAAATGCACATGGTAAAAAAAAGAACTGAAAATTATGTAATGAAAAGTATTCTGTCTCAGTCTTGAACAGACTCGGTGCTTTACTTTTTTTGTTTGTTCATTTTTTTGTGTACATTTAGAATTTTTATTTTAAAACAAAGAATCAGAGTAACATTAACAATAGAAAATCCATATGGAAATGTTTGCAATCTGCTCAGTGAGAAATGGGAAATCAACTTCCCTACCTTACTGCCAACCTACAGTTTGAGGAGCCAGAAGTTGACATGAAGTTAGAAGGTCACCTTTTAAAGCAAAACCCCACTCCATAGCTATGTGCATTTTTATTCAAAGGCTCCTCGACCAGAGTGAACAGTGAGAACTAAGAACCAAGATACTGTTATTGGCAAGGGTTTGGTCAAAGGGCTTGAGATGTGTAAACACCAAGAAGGGAAAGGGAGATTGAGCGACATAAGAAAAAGGGGCTGTAGGAACAAGCACAGAGAAAACAAGTAAACAATAACCTACTTCTACCCACAGCAAAGTGACAGTGCACAGTGCACATACATTCATCCCCTAAAGTGTGGGCTACACTGCACCGTGACTCAACTATCTCAAACACGGTCTATCGGAAAGATTCAAGTCCCCTAAGGGCACTCGGCATAAGACCACAGTGACATGGCAACAGACATACACAAGCATGCTGTGACCCTAAAGCAACAACACACTTTAGATAATAATCGTTCAGAAAAAATCCTCTCCCAGAACTGAGGTTAGAAATTCCAAGTTAGCTAAAAACATTCTTTGGGAATTCCTTTAAAGGTATGAGTTAAAACAAAAATCAACAGTTGGTGCTTTACTTTCATTGAGTGTTAAATATTACATGCCAGCTGTTAATATTTAAATATGCCTTTCAATTTGTGTATGTCTGATATTTTCTGTTTAGTTTTATGATATATGCCTTTGGTATAAATAGCATACCAGTTATTCTAACTTCTTCTCCTTTTACACTATCAGGTGATACATGATTTATAATCCTATTTCTGATGTTTTTCAGTTTAATTGCTTGTTAGGTGTTGTCTGCTAGACTTTAACATTGTAAAGTTCGCTCATATTTTTTGTAATTACTGTTTTGTATACTTTGAGACTATAAATATTTTGTTATGCATCAAACTTTTCATTCATTCATTTATGTTCATATGGACTCATTGTTTTCAATTTTATTTAATGATAATCTGTTACTATAATTATTTTGATGTTCATATTGTCATATGTTTGAATAGTAGGAGCCCCTTCAAACTGACGTCTGGGTCCTTTTGACATATCACCATCATTGTTGAACATTTTCTTACTTTGTTATCCAGCAATACGTGTTCAGGCCATCTTGTATTTTTCCTGCACAAATCCTAGAATTAGCCATTTCTCCAAGATACCCTGCTTTCATTTGCTGGAGAATGATATTTAGAAGCCAACATATGGTTACTAATTGTGTTCATTACTATTAGGGTATCAGTGCTCTCATGCTTTCTCAGTGTACAGATCTATCTATCTATCTATCTATATCATCTATCTGTCTATAATATGTATATCTATATTTCTGTACCTATCTATATACATTGAAAACTATGAATTCACACCTATACCCACATTTCCTACCAAATATCCAACACCACTGTGTTCATTTTAGTTTTCTTTCTTTCTCTCTCTTCTCTGTTTTTCCAGCAGTGAGAAGTCTAGCTCTTATTCTTCTTAAAACAAAGAACACTTGAGATGTTTGACAGACTGATATTAATTCTTTCTCTCACTTGGGGTATACTAGTGGCAGTAATCATGCAACATGAAAGGATGGATGATAGAGCTTTATTTGACAGTTGAATCTGAAGGTATCCTCTTAGAACATATCAAAAGGAGTAAAATCTCTAATTTAACATTTGTAGATATTTATACTGTGTTATCACTACCAAGAGAAGAAAAATCCTATTTTGATATCTCAGGAGATAATCATATTATTATGGTTTTTAAAACATAATGATAAAAATGAATTATGTGATATGAAACTTTATAAAATATCTTAGTGACTTTACATCTTTAATGACAGTAATAGCAACTGATTTCAAGGTTCAACTATGAGCAACTCTGAGGGTTTATTTTAAGCATTTATTTAAAACATTTTCTCTTTAGTTGGAAAGTCTTTTTGATAATTGTTTAAGTGACCATCTACCATTTTAGTTTCCAAGATTTATGATTAACATTAAAATCAGATATAAAACGTTATATACTTTTCACATTTATATGTTTTAATTAAATAATCTTTAAAGGTGATATTTGATTCATTGATTATCTTATATTTCTTCCTAATAACTGCAGATATTTTAAATGCAATATCAACTATTCTTTTTCATATTTTTGGCCTGACATTTCTCCATTCACACAATTGCCTTTTCTATGTTTGTAAATACTATATATTAATATATGCTGATGAGGCTGAATGTCTCTGAACTGAACTCCAACTTTGCATCAGTGTACTTCTATATTCATTTTAGATGTCAAAAAGAAAGCTAAACTTAATGTGTTCAAAACCAAACCCTTGTGTTTGTATCTTTTTAAGATCAAATCTTATCCTCTCACATTTTCTCCTATTTCAGTAAATGGCAACATCTTTCTTTGAGTTTCTCAGGCAAGAAACTCCGGAGTCAACTTTGACTTCTTTCTCTTTCTTATACTCTGTAATTAGTCCATCATCAGATCCTTTATAATATATCTAGGATCTGTCCAATTCTCTTTCCTTGTCATCTATTTTAATTGATCAAGCCACTGTCATTTCTTGCCTGAATTCTTGTAGCAGCATCTTAATTGTCCTCCTGGTTCCACGCTTGCACCTTGAAGCCAAGGGATTTTTTTTCAAATACATATTATGCCACTTCTCTGCTCAAAACTTTCCAAAGCTTCTTTTTCTACTCAGAAAAATAAAGCCCAATAGCCTTTGAGTACCTTCTATATGATCTAACTTCCCTCTATTTCTGTAGTCCCATTTCCAGAATCTTTCCTTTACTTATTCTACGCTAGTATCCCTACTGGCCTTCTTGCTATTATTTTGAAGTGCCAAGTATTTGCCTACCTCAGGGCCTTTGCAGTTGTTATTCCCTGAGGCCAGCATGCTCTATACCATAATATCTGCCTGGCTAATCCCTCCATTTTGTTCAGATTTCTATGCAAGCATCACCTTATCAGAGAAAGCTTTCCTGACCACCTTAAGTAAAATAGCATTTACCTTTTCACACTTCTTCTCTCTCTTATCTGGTTTAATTTTTCTCCATAGTACTTGCCGGTGTCTAACGCATTTTAAATATAATATATATATATATGCATATACTATATATAGTATGTTTACTTATAGCCCCTACTAGATTATAAACTCCATGCAATCAGGAACTTTGATTTTCTTATTACGTGCCTCCTGTGTTTAGAACAGTGCCTAGAAAGTGATTGGTGTCCCATAAATATTTGTGGGATAAATAAATTAAAACCCTTTCTGAGAGAAATAATCTGTTATGTTCGGGTTCCAATACTGTCAACCAAGTTAAGACATTTCCTAATAACTTCCTTCTCCTCCCTTTGCCTGACTCCGTCCTAGATGAAAGCATGGATATGCCAATGAAAAATTTTATTGTTAATAAAAAATTCTTGGGTGGTTTCATTTGCATAGTGAAAGCAACTGAAGTGTAAATCCTGTTTGAACAATGCAAGCACTGGGCTGACAATGAAGTGAAGTAAACAGCTTTGTGTGTGGAGATGGGGTAGGATGGGTAAGAAATTGCAAGGTGGACAAATGGAGGAAAAGGTCATATCCTCTTCTCTTCCACTCTAGGTTTCCCTGCCTAAAAGCACTACCATTTTGGCAGAAAGAAGACATTTTAACTTAAAGTGAAGTTGATGTTTTGATGAATACATCATACAGGACGTTTTAATTACTGAGCTAGATTATTCTTAGCACTACGAATGGCTTAAAAAAAGAATGTTTAAGAACATTCTGGGACCTTCCCTCACCTAGTATTTCCTTCAAAGGGCAAGAGAAAAATAAGTCTCCAGATTGGTTATAAGAAGTCTGTGAGGGGAACGAATGAAACTCTTCCCCCCTGTATGCTATGGAGTTCAGCTTATTTGTTCAGCCTAATGATTATCCTTCTTCTATGTGGTCTTGATCACAGTGCTTAGTAATCTACTGTTTACCTTCTGTCTGCCTTACTAGACAGAGAGCTCAAGAAGACAGGGGCTTTTGCAGACAGGTACGGAAAAAAACAAAAAGAAGACGGGGCAGCATTTTTTATTAATCTTGTTAATCCAAGACCAACTATAGTACTTGACATGTAGTGACCACTTAGTGTTTGTTGAATAACCTCCCTCCCGTCATCTTGATGCAAGAATTACTTGAATGCCAAAAGTACTTTGAGTATGAGAAATTCAGTATTTCATGATACAAAGGAGTCAGAATGCTTAAGTATATAAAGAGATATTATGTCCCAAGATTTAGATCCATTTACCATCACTCCATTCAATGGGAAAACACTTTACTTCTGAACTGTATCACAGGGTTGGTTTTATTCTTCCCTTTTTATTCAAGCTCTCAGCCACCTAATCTCTCTCCCCTGTTGCAGCAGAGCATGAATGTAGCTTTCATGAAGCCCAGTGTTTGGAATAAATTCTAAAAATAATCCCTTCTCTCCACATTTTACACTGCTGTGATTCTTCTTTAAAAGCAGAGCCTGCATCATTATTGTTTAAAAGTCAACATCTCCTGCATTCTTGCGGCAAATGCAAAAAATCTGACAATGTTATGAAAGACTGTGGAGAGGGTTTGTTTCAGTATAAAAACTACAGCATTACTATCACTGTGATCCAGAGAGGAAAAGTTATAAAACATTTTGACACAAATAGATGCCACATGAATTTAATAATTTTCCTGTGGATAATCATTTTTCAAACAAACTGTAGCCATGACTTAATCCCTCCTAGAAAGACAGGAGTGTATCTTCAAACAAACTGCCTAAGCTGTTTGTTCACAGTTTGCTTTTTGATTCAGCAAGATGGATTATGAAGGGTAACAACCAGAGCTGTGACAGCTCTGGCTAAATCCCACCTGGCGTTCAATCCGTCTCTCCTTTAACAATCTCTCCAAGTTTATAATTCTACGAAAGGCTTAATGGTAGTCACTGGAGGAGTGCCTTGGCTTGTGAGTAGGGGTAGGGAGTAGGGATTAATATGCCAATTAAAAAGTTTATTGTTAATAAAAAATTCTTGGGTTGTTTCATTTACATAGTGAAAGCCATCCAAGTATAAATCCTGTTTGAACAATGCAAGCACTGGGCTGACAATGAAGTGAACACTTAGGGCCTATCCCTAAGTGTTTCAGTGACTTTAGTGAAACTTTACTGGTCAGTGATAGCCTGGTGAACTTTCTTGAGGCGAAACTGCCATTTTTCTGTCCTCTAGACATGGTTTTGTAGCAGACATCCACAATCATATTGCTTATACGATGCATATATGAAACTTCCTTCCTCTTATTATTCATAAACCTGTTTCCTTTCTACTGTGATTACCATCAACTTCATTTCCCTCACCATGGCTAAAACTGTCAGCATGGAGGAAAGAAAAATTATGATAATGTTTTAATACCTGTTCTCACATGTATTAGAAGAGTTCCAGAGAGAAGAGTTCTAAAATAGGAGACAAAATGGCTGCTATGTATTCTATCACTTCTGTGATATCATACAAGATACTTTATAATAGTCTTTTGCTATAATAGGCAAGTTAGTTGTTAATTGTTTAAGGCCAGCAACTGTCTCCTTTGGACTGTCAACATATTGATCAGTCTTCATCACTCATAAACTGTGTAGCAGATAGTTTGCCATTAATAAATAAAATACCGATGTTTAAGATTAAATTTTAATTTTAAAAATGAGAGCTCAATCAAAGCTAGCATTACAGTAAAATCATTTTTCATTTACTTGAATTGAAACAGCAGAAAAGGGGGTAGGATAAACATGGAGAATCCCATATTTCGATAAGAGTATGATGTTTCTGGGAGTATAAAAAATGTTAAGAACCATTGATTTAGGCCAAAAGGCCCCCCAAAGTAGAATCAATAGATGGCAATATTAGTATGGACTCCCTCATTCCTTGTCATCATTCCCTGAATGGGAAGGTAATTCTATATTTCATACTTTCTTCTTGAAGTTATCTTTGAGGCTTGGTTTCTAATATGTAAGTACTTAGCATACATTCAATCACACATGCTAATAAGAAAGTGACACTAACCAGTAAAAAACTATAAATCAAATCTTGCTTTGAGAATGAACTTTGAATTTCAGCCTACTCTATCAGCCTTTATTCCTGTATTGTTATTAAGTGCCAATATTTTTACATCTAACGTTCTTTCCCTTTATTACACACCTATGATGGAAGTGCTAAGCAGGGGTACTGGGGAACAAGGTTTGGTAACCTATGGGAAAAAAAAAAATCTGGCATTTGGTCCCTGGACCATTCAAGAGTAGCAGTCTATCTAAATACTGATGTTTGTATATAGTATTATCTGTTCAGGATATTTTATTAACAGCCTGTCTTTGAAACTTACTGGGCTTGATATTTAAGAAAAGCATAAAATGAGAATATGGAATTATACAAATCTTTATCTTTCTTTAGATCTTTGATAGGTGTATGCAATAAACTTAAAGCCTTTTTTGTCCTTTGATTATTCAATTAATTATTATATTCCATTGTTTTAATATTTTTCTGTGACTTCTATATTTTGCATATTTCACACCAGTACTGAGATTCAGGTACAAGTTGTCGAAATTGTTACATTTTTAACAGTGCTTTAGGAATATATAGGAATCTATTATAATCTTATTTATTTTTTGTTTGCATATTTATTAATGTAAATAAGAAATTATAGCTTACATATACAGTTATCTATATGTAACACCATAAATGCATTTATTAATATACATATCAAAAGCATATTTCTAGCATCTATAAATGCCTATTTTTTAGTGTATGCACATATGAAACTCATTTTAAGTGTACATATAGTCACAAATGTTTTCTATTGGCATTAGAAATGAAATTTTAATTTCCATTTTGTTTTTCTAAAAAATTGATCAATATAATTGATTAAGTAACCAGCTTTCATCTTTTTGTGTAAGAAATGAATGCTTTCTGCTTTTACCTGATAAGGTCTTTTTAGAGTAGTTAGAGTTTGGGGATGGGGGGAAGCAGCAGGGAGTTCTCATAATAAAAGTGTTAATTCCCTGAAGAGAAAGAACTGAGAAGCAATGTAGTGACAATTGTTTGGCACTAGTCTAACAGAAGCAAGTTTTAACATGCAATCCTATTTTGTTGCTCTTGTTTTCCTGGTACCCAAACAAAAGCAAGATAATCATTTTCACCCCACCCACAGCTACTCAAAATGGGCTCTAATTCAGTAAGAAAATAAAGACACTTTTCTATTTGCTTTTGAGAGTCTGAGTTCTTTGGAAAGGGACTGAAAACAGGGAGGAAAACAAATATTTGTTAAGTGATAAGCATGTGTCAGAATTATGCTAAATGATATCAGATATGAAAGAAAAACGCTAACATTTCTATAAACAGGGACCCACAAACAAGGCACATAGAGGAGAAAGTTAATAAACAAGGCATTGTTTATCTACAAGATTGGTATTATATAAAATTTGGGTTCATAGACCCTTGGTAATCTATTGAAAGAATAATACACAGTCAAACATAATTTGTATGCAGTTTTGGCAGGGGAAGATCCAAGGAAAATCCCTAACAGAGAGAACAGGAGTATAATTTTAGGTCACCATTTCTTCATTATTTAGTCAGAGAAGTCCTAGATAAGGACATTTACAACTCTTATGTTCTTTCATAACACCATATGTCTCTCCTTAGGTTTTCATTGTTATAAATTAGTATATATTTGAATGATTATTTTCTAAAGCCTGTACACTTAACTCGACTATAAGCTCCATGGGGGCAGAAATATCCTCACTTATCATTTAATTTCCCAGGATGAACACAGTTCCTGGTACATGGTAATCACACAAATATTGGTTGAATGAAATAATGAATGAGTGTGGATTTGACATGAAATATGGAAGAAGTTAGAGAAGACAGCATTATGTGTGCTAGAGTTGTCAGAAAGTTTCATGGAGTATAGTCACCAGTGCAATCCATGATTCTTCAGGACCTAACATGGGCATACCCCTGACCTATATGCATGGGGTAGAGGAATAGCTAGAGCTTGTTTTTGAAAGGTAGGAAGTAAGGACGGTCTCAGAGGCAGGGAAGAGGCACCTTGGGTTAGGGGAAATAGGCTAAAAGAGTATTGTGAAACAAGCACAGGTCATGAGGAAACTAGTTCTTCTGGTGGATGATGGATAATTGTAGAAAACTTGGTGGGACCATGCACTGTTTTGATAAAGGTGCTATGTTAGCTTGGATTCTTCATAAGCAGATCCTGTGGTGAGTATTTGTGAGCAAGTGATTTCTTAAGTAAGTGCTTCCAGAAGAGATTTTATAAAAGAATGGAGGGAAGGGGAAGAAGCCAAGCAAGGGTGTGTGTATGTTTAGGCAAGTCTTAGTCTCAGCCTGATCATGCCAGGGAGTTCTCAAGTATAAATTACACCTCAGAGGATGTGCAGACCCAGGCAAGGGAGCCAGGTATTCACACTTCCACTTTAGGTATTAACTAAGGGCTATTCCAAGGCCTGGAAAACTTCCAGGGATAAAGTAGCTCAGAAGAAAGTATCAGGTGCTGTGGGCCATTAGAAGCAAAACACAGTGATGCCAGGGGATGGACACACAGAAAGGTCAAAGAGGAGATGGGAAGGAATCTGAGCAGAGCACTGGCAGGGTCTGCTACAGGAATTCTAGCCTGATGTGATAGGCAACAGAGATTTGTCACAGATTCGCAAACCTGGCTGCACATTAGAAGCACTTGAGGAGCTTTTAAAGAAAAATTAGTGACAGAGCTCCAGCGCAGATGAATTAAATCAGGACCTCTTCAGGTACAGCTTAGGTATCAATGGTTTTTAAAATCTTCTCCTGTGGAATCAAATAATTGCCTGGATTATAAGACTCTTGGGTAAGGATGTGGCAGGATGTAAATAGTACTTTAGGGAGATATATGGGTATGAACTTTCAGACTGGATTGAAGGGAAAAGAATCTGGAGGAGACAATGGCGTTTTAGCCAATGGTGATGACTTAGACTGTGATGGTGGCAGAGCAAATGGATATAAAGAAATATATGTGATGGATAGTTTAAGAAAAAATTCAAGAGACTTGACAACTGATTGAATGGGAGGGCTTGAGGGGATGGAGGAGTCAAAGATGGCTTGAAAATGTCCAGGCTGGGAGTCTGGCTTTGAAGCAATGTCTTTAAAATACTATGACTCTTAGACCATGTGGAAAATTACATCAGCATAGCTCTTTGACATTTTCAGTTGCAAAAGGAAAGATACTATTATTAATGAGGAAGCTTTTCTCAGGGACTAGATTATTCTTTGGTCATGAATTAGACATTCTTTTTTTAACACTTTCAGGGTAAAATTGACTGTTTAAATCATATGATCCTTAATATAACAAAACTAAATATACCTTATGTGGCCTGAAATATTTTTTCCCAAGGAACTTGGATCTTGGGTATTCATAAAATGGTGTTCATAATTCTGTCATACTGTGCTAGTGTCAGTATTCCAGTTGAAACTAATGGCATTGGTTAGCTGTGCTATTAATTTGGCTAAATATGCAAGCTTACAGCTATCTATCTATATATGGTAAGGTACTGTTTATGTCTGAGGAGTAGTAAAGATAATAACTTTTATCTCAATATAATTATGCAAGCACTGAGATTTACATATTTTACTTAATTGGGTAACTTTTCTTTGTAGGGACAAAGTAAAAGACAGTCATAAAACTAGTAATGGTACTCTTTTAACATAATGTTTTCTCAACAATTCACATGAAGAATCCTGTAAGATAGTAAAGAAAGTACTGTAATTATTTGCACCTTACAAATGAAATAGTTGAGGTCCACAGAGGTAAAATGTCTTAACCATGGTTGCTCAGCATGAAAAGTGGTGGAAAAGAGGCTGATGTCAGAACATTTGTTTCCCAAGTGAAATCTCTTTCCTATATGGACTAGCAGTAATGTCATTCTGAAGCACTAAAAAGTGATTCTTCTGAGTTATGCTTCTCCCAGGTAATGATCATTCCGATTTGATTATCTTGCTTCCTATATATGAATTGTGGCATTTTATTTGGAGCAGCAGCAGCAGCAACAGGTATCAGTTTGACACTATCAGATGTTAGACATTGTTGCTTGTACTTAGCAAACATTTTCTTTAATCTTCTTAAAAATCCTATATGGTAAATAAAAGCCTCATTTTGCAAATAAGAAAACTGAGGCTTAGAATGATGTTTTTCTTTGACAAAAACAGTTGTATTTTTTAGGCATTATGGCTCAAAACAAAGAAGAAAAGAAAAAGTGTATTCCTGATATAAAGTTTATGCTACAAAGAAATACAGTTGGGTGCAGTGGCTCACACCTGTAATCCCAGCACTTTGGGAAGCTGAGGTGGGTGGTCAGTTGCAGTCAGGAGTTTGAAATCAGCCTGACTAACATGGTAAAACCTCATCTCTACTAAAAAAAAACAAAAATTAGCTGGGCATGGTGGCGGGTGCCTTTAATCCCAGGTACTCGGAAGGCTGAGGCAGGGGAATCACTTGAACCTGGGAGGCAGAAGTTGCAGTGAGCTGATATTGTGCCACTACATTCCATAGGTGACACAGGGAGACTGTCTTAAAAAACAACCACCACCACAACAACAAAACAAACAAATATGTATTGAAACCATACTCTGCAAATAGCTTTCTTATATGCATGCTTAATGTTTTACTTAGAAGGATTTCTCTTTAGTTTCTAGTCCTGTGATGTTTAGAATAAATTTTCCTACTTCCCCTGAGACTCTCATTACTTTTTAAAATATGAATATCATTAGGTAATGAGGTAATATTTATAAACAATTGTGGACAACTGTGGGTGTAGGTTATGTCTGTCCTTTATGTATATTGTTCTAGCTTTCTTCTTACGGTTCCTTCCAGGAACTTCCTCTTTAGCACCTTGTATTTTCACCACTGAGATATAAACACGATCCAGTTTGGCCAATCAGATTATTTGATTAATGAAGCCTTAATGATTGATTCTTTTAGGGATGCACAAGTAGGGCTGTGTAATAAAGAATTTGGCCTCAGCTCGAACAGAGGTCTGACCTTTGATTCCAGTTCCTGAGAGGAAACTTCTAATCATTTGCGTTTCCTGCTTATTTTCTTTGTTATTCATGGTGCACACCTTGGACCGTAACTGGTAGTTTATGTTAACAAGTGACTTCTGTAGGTCTTTCAGACCATGTGATGTCAGACTGACATCTGGAGAGTGTGGAGGGATGGAAATTAAATTAAACTTTGTGGATAATTACTTAGTCAATCAGGCCTATATCATGAAACCCCAATAAAAACTTAGGACTCAAAAGTTTGGGTTTTGTCATATATTAGTGCTGCTGGGATAATGCACCTATAAGGATGATGGAAGCTTCACATCTGGATCCCTCCCAGACTTCACCCTGTGCATCTTTTCTGTTGGTTGGTTCTTACTTGTATCCTTTTATTATAATAAGAATGTAATCATAAGTGTAATACTTTCTGGAGTCATGTGAGTTGTTGTAACAAATTATTGAACCTGAGGGTGACTATCGGATCTACCAAATTTGTAGCCAGATGGTCTAAAGTGAGGGTGGCCCTGGGGACCCCCATACTTGTGGCTGATGTCCGAAATGAGATCAGTCTTGTAGGAACTGTTTCTTCTGACTTTGCACTTTGGTAGACTCATCGCAGTTGGTGTCATGATAGACTTGGTAGTCTGGAGGACCGCACTCTTAACCTTGAGTTGACCAACAATGGGTAAGGGCCAAGCAGACTATTCCACAGAATTGATCAGAGTATTCCATGTGGATTTACAGAAGGAAATTCTGTTTCTGGAAATAATAAGCTGGAGATTTTAAGCTGGAAAGGTATGGCTGATTTGCTGATTACCATCTTGACTATTATGTGATGATACCCTGTGTGTAGATTTTAGCTAGGTAGAGTAAAAATCATGAAATGGAGAGAAAAACATCCCTTGTGGTATTGTCTGAGCCCTTGATCTCACTGTGCTAGAAGCTATATGTATCTATGGTTTCCTCATTCAGCAAATCATTAAGTATCCTTTGTGCTTACACTGGTTTAGCCTCCTCCATTGCAATCAGAGAGTTTTGTCAATATCTGTTGTTTGGACCTAATGTGTCTCCTGAAGGATCACATGTATTAGTGAATAAAATTTTGACTGTGAATCTTCTTATTTTTATGTAATTGATATAGTTTATATATTTGTCCCCGCCCAACTCTCCTGTTGAATAATAATTCCCAGCGTTGGAAGTGGGGCCTAGTGGAAGGTGTTTGAATCACGGGATGTATCCCTCATGGCTTGGTGCTATCTTTGTGATAGTGAGATCTGGTCATTTAAAAGTGTGTGGCAGGCACCCCCCTTTCCCCTGGTCCACCACACACGACTTTCTCTCTCATGCTCCTGCTTTGGTCACGTGACCTGCCTGCTCCCTCTTTGTCTTTTGCCATGATTGTACGCTTTCTGAGGCTTCCCCAGAAGCTGAGGAGATGCTAGCACCATGCTTCCTGCAAAACCTGCAGCACCATGAACGAATTAAACCTCTTTTCTTAATAAATTATCCAATCTCAGGTGTTTCTTTATAGCAATACAAAAACAGTCTCATACAGTAATCCTGATAATCATGTAGAGCTTCATTATAAATATATTTTAAATATTTTTTTATAAAACAGTCTGTATCTCTGTGAAAACGTTTCTTTAATAAATGCCCAAGTTTATTTCTCTGAAATACATTATCTATCTACTTATCTATCTAACTGTATGTTTGGTGTGTAAATGAAGAGTAATGGGGAAAATGTAAAGTCAAAAAGATTCAGGAAATAGACATACTTCCTAAATATTCTTTGTTGAGCCAAGGAAATAACTAATAAAATTCTGATATTCTAGGTGCACAGGTTTGAATTCAGGAGGAAAATCTTTTGAATTAGAATTATATTATGTCTAAATTCTCATATGTAGAAATTAGTCCATTTACAAATGAGTGGATAGAATTTATTCAAGTATAGATTACACACACACACAAACACACACTTTTTAATAATGATGAAATGTGTCCTATTAGAAAATGAAAAAAGAAAAATCTTCACTAATTAAGTTGTATTTATTTAGCACTTATTATATATGAGGCATGCTCAAAATGTAGCAGTGAACAAGACAGAAGTGCTTTTTGCTCTCATGGATATTAAACATTAGTGGTATAACAAGAAAACCAAGATTAGCCATAATTCTGCCTCTCTGAAATAACATGGTTAATATTTCAGTGCATTTTCTTCCAGAGTGTGTGTTTCAGTATGGTGTATGTGTGCGTAACACAGTTGGATTCATGTCTGCAAACAGTTTTGGATTATTTTTTCTTATAGCTTTTTATCTAGAATCTAACATTAAGCCATGTTTCTTCAAAACGTAATTCTTAATGGTCATTAATATAAGTTATATTTATGTACCTCAAATTTTTTAATTACAATACTATGATGAGTAGTTTTGGCAATAAATATTTTTCTAGACCTTAATTATTTCATTAAGATACATTCTTGCCAATAAAGTGAATGGTCAAAAAGACAGGAACATGTTAAATGTTGTTTGAAATAAATATCACATATTTTTCCAGAAAGAGAGTATTATAGTAGATTTCTTCCTCCCTCCCTGCCTCCCTCCCTCTCTTCCTTCCTTCCTTCCTTCCTTCCTTCCTTCCTTCCTTCCTTCCTCCCTCCCTCCCTCCCTCCCTCTCTTCTTTCCTTCCTGGGTCTTGATCTGCCATCCATGCTGGAGCATAATGGCACAATCATGGCCCACTACAGTCTTGACCTGGGCTCCAGTGATTATCCTACCCCAGGCTCCCCACTGGCTGGGACCACAGCACACACCAGCACACCCTGCCAGTTAAAAAATTTTTTTCTTTTGTAGTGATGAGGTCTCCCTATGTTGCCCAGGCTGGTCTCAAACTCCTGGACTCAAAGGATCCTCTTGCCTCAGCTTCCCAAAGTGTTGGGATTATAAGGTGTGAACCTGCCAAAGAAGAGTTAGAAAATGATTATCTCACTTCATCTTTGTCATCATTAAATATTGATGTACATTTTTTGCTAGCATTGTTTTACAGTTTTGTTTGTGTTAAAGGATATTCTTTTCCAGTATACCTTCTAATAGATTATTTCAGGTATATAAGAAATCAGTTGGGGGAGAGATCCAAGATGGCCGATTAGCAACAGCTCAGGAATGTAGCTCCCAGTGAAAGCGCAGAACGAGTGGACGCCGCACTTTTCGAAGAATTTTTGTTGCCCACAGACCGGGAGATTCCCGGCAGAGGAGCCGCAAGGGTTGCCAGCGTGACTCTTTTGGCCGGCGCGGCTGTTTTGCCGGTGCCCCAGCGTGGTGCTTCCCAGTGTGGAGTATACGGGATGGTCGGGCTCGGCTGGTCCCATCCCCACAAGGAAAACAGCAATTGGAAGCGCTGAGGACTGAGAGATTCATGGCAAGCACAGCGAACCCGGGAAGGTCCGGCTCTGTGGGGAAGGGGTGTCCGCCAAAGGAAAACTAAGAAACAGAAAAACTTCATCACCAGGCGGAGAGAGATCCAAGATGGCCACATAGCAGCAGCTCAGGATTGTAGCTCCCAGTGAACACGCAGAGAGTGAATGAATGCTGCAATTGCAGATGGATTTTTGATGCCCACAGACTGGGAGATTCCCGGCGAAGGCCACACAGGTCGCCAGCGCGACTCTTTTGGCCGGCGCGGCGCTTCTCGGTGCAGATTGTACGGGACTGGATGCCCTTTCAGTCGGGCTCGGCTGGTCCCATCCCCACAAGGAGAACAGCAATTGGAAGCGCTGAGGACCCAGAACAAGCACAGCTGAACCCGGGAAGGCCCAGCTCTGTGGGGAAGGGGCGCCCCCCAAAGGAAAACTAAGAAACAGAAAAAACTTCATCACCAACAAGCCAGACGTCCACTCAGAGACCCAATCTGAAAGTCGGGAACTACAAAGACGACAGGTGGATAAATCCACAAAAATGGGAAGAAACCAGTGCAAAATGGCTGAGAACACCCAAAATCAGAATGCCTCTCCTCCTATAGGGGATTACAGCTCCTCATCAGCAAGAGAACAAGGCTTGACAGAGGATGAGTGTGATGAACTCACAGAATCAGGCTTTAGAAGGTGGATAATAAGAAACTTCTGTGAGCTAAAAGAACATGTTCTAACCCAATGCAAAGAAACTAAGAACGTTGAAAGAAGATTTAATGAAATGTTAACGAGAATGGACAACTTAGAGAAGAACATAAG
>PVKP010032922.1:0-25479 GCA_004027715.1 Plecturocebus donacophilus | reverse complement strand
TCTTGCTTTGTTGACCAGGCTAGGGTATGGTGTCGCAATCACAGCTTACTGTGGTCTCTACCACTTGGGCTCAAGCTTTTCCCACCTCAGCCTCCTGCTAGAATTACAAGTGTGAGCCACTGTGACCAGTGACTTTCTTAAGAAAAAGCATGTTTTGAAAAGTAACTTAAAATACACAAATATTTCATGTTTGTTACAGAAGAAAAAAACAGAAAATGCCCATAGGGGAAAAATGCTTACAAAACATAAAATAATGTTTTTCGGCCAGGCATGGTGGCTGACACCTGTAATCTAAGCACTTTGGAGGCCAAGGCAGGCAGATCACCTGAGGTCGGGAGTTCAAGACCAGCCTTACCAACATGGCGAAACCCCGTCTTTTTCTTTTATAAAATATATTTTAAAAATTAAAAAAAAATAATGTTTTTCATCATTCCCTTACCCAGAAATAACCACTGTTAATAGTTTTACTCACACCAAAAATTTAAAGTATATTTCATTATCCCTATTTTACTAGTAAGAACACTGAGGCTCAGAAACATTAAGCAGTTTGCCATGGTCCCTGAGCTTGTGAGCCAGGAGCTGAGGTTTAATGCACACTCTTGCCTGCAGGAGCTCACTACTGGGGAAAGCAAACAGGCACATGAGAATTACCAACTCAAGGTAGACTGGGACACCAAGCTGCTGCCAGGCACTAAGCACTTGCTGTGTTCTAGGTACTGCCTTAACCCTGCACAGATTATCTCAGTGAGATAATCCTAATAGTGAAGCCCTCTGAGGTAAGTATCATTCCTACTTTTTTTTTTTTTTTTGAGACAGAGTCTTGGTCTGTCGCCCAGGCTGGAGTGCAATGGCACGAACTCGGCTCATGGTAACCTTTGCCTCCCAGGTTCAAGCGATTCTTCTGCCTCAGCTGCCTGAGTAGTTGGGATTACAGGCATGTACCACCACGCCCAGCTAATTTTTATATTTTTAGTAGAGACAGGGTTTCACCATGTTGGTCAGGCTGGTTTCAAACTCCTCACCTTGTGATTTGCCTGCCTCAGCCTCCCAAAATGCTGGGATTACAGGCGTGAGCCACCATGCCCAGCTGTCATTCCTACTTCTGAAGGAGGAAACTGAGGCTCAGAGAGGTATCCTGCCCAAAGCAGAGCTAGGGGCTAGTGCACCCAGGGTTCAAAACGGGGTCAGTCTGATGCCTCAGCCTAAGCTTCAGAGCCTCTGCTCTGAGGGATGCAGACAGCATGCTAGGGGAGTGTATGCTGTGTGGAAGGAGTCTCTCCACTTTTAGCTTTGGACTTCTGTGACCACAGAGCTAGAGTGCCCTTCCCTGACTCCCTCTTAACCCAGGCCACCAAGATCCAACCAAGACTTGGAGTGGGCTCTGATAGCTGGAACCTTCGGCTCCTCACAGTGCCCACACTCCTTCACAAAGGTAAAGGCTGTTGAAGGAAAAGAGAATGAGGTGTCAGAGACATCAAGTCTGCAGGATGAGACCCCCTGAGCCCCCCATCATCTGCTCTGACTCAGGCCTTCTAGGCCTCTCCAACCTAGACTTCCAGACTCCGAAAGTACTGGCAAGGAAACTGCAGGTGCATGATATTTGAGTTTCACATTCATTATTTATGCTGCCCCTACTTCCAGTAAAGATTTAAAGGGGGCTTACAACAAAAGACGTAGATAACAAGTAAATATTTAAAGAATGGGCTGGGTGAGGTGGCTCATGCCTGTAATTCTAGCACTTTGAGGGGGTTGAGGTATGACGATCACTTGCCGCCAGGAGTTTGAGACCAGCCTGGGCAACAGCAGGACTCTGCCTCTACCAAAAACAAACAAACAACAACAACAACAACAAAAAACCTCACACCTGTAATCCCAGCACTTTGGGAGGCCAAGGAAGGAGAATCACTTGAGTTCAGGAGTTGGAGACCAGCCCAGACAATATAGTGATATATCTCTACTAAAAAATCAAAAAAATTAACTGGGCATGGTTATGCACATGTAGTCCCAGCTACTCAGGAGGCTGAGGTGGGGTGATCACTTGAACCTGAGAGGTCAAGGCCACAGTGAGTTGTAGCTGTGCACTGCACTCCAGCATAGGTGACAGAGTAAGACCCTATTCTAAAAAAAAAAAAAAAAAGATCTCCAAAATGCTGGGCTAAGGATGACCACTGCAATGGAGTCCCAAAACTTAACTGTGAGCTTTCTGGCAGTCGAGGCAAAAATGGAACATATGAGCTCCACACCTGTTATTATTTAATAATAAAAATAAGTACCTGTACCAGATAGTCATGACAATCATTACTACATTACAAGAGGCATTTATTACATGGGACCTTATATGGAGTAGTGTCTGGAAGAGCACTTTTACAAAGGATATATAGAAAAACTTTTTTTTTTTCTTTTAGACAGAGTCTCGCTCTGTAGCCCAGTCTGGAAGTGCAGTGACACGATCATGGCTCACACCAGCCTCAACTTCCACCTCCTGAGCTTACGTAATCCTCCTACCTCAGTGTAGTTGGGACTATAGGCACATGCCACCATGGCCAGCTAATTTTTGTCTTTTTTTGTAGAGACAAGGTGCCATTATGTTGCCCAGGCTGGTCTTGAACTCCTGGGTTCAAGTGATCCTCCCACCTCAGCCTAGCAAGTATTCAGATTACAGGAATGAGCCACTGCATACAGCCATAGAAAGCCTTTTCATGTGAGTATCTCTTGTGTCAGTGGTTCTCAATCCTTTCAGAATCAATATCTCCTTTTTTAATGACAAATATGTTGTTAACACCCTTTACTATCCTGAAATGAGGTTTAAAGATAATATATTATCTGTACATTTACTCTAAAGAAATTAATACTGGCTGGGTGTGGTGGCTCCCACCATTAATCCCAACAATTTGGGAGGCCAAGGTGGGAGAATTGCTTGAGCCCAGGAGTTTTAGACCAGCCTAGGCACACAGTGAGACCCCATCTCTACAAAAAATTAAAAATTAGCTGAGTGTGGTGGTGCATGCCTGTAGTCCTAGCTACTCAGGAGGCTAAGGCAGGAGGATCGCTTGAACCCGGGAGGTTGAGGCTGCAGTGAGCCATGATGGTGCTACTGCATCCCAGCCTGGGCAACAGAGTGAGACCCTCTCTCTACAAAATAAAAAATAAAAATAAATACATTAATTAATATAAAAGATAAAATGATTTTTAAAATAACATTATTTCAATTGGCAAATGCCTGGTCACAAATACTCAGAAATCCCAGTGAAGTAGCCCATTGATTCCAACCACACAGGCTCACCTTGAATATTGCTGCTATAAATACTGACTGATAACAGGTGCATTGTACTGGTCGCTCAGATATCACCAAAATGAACAACTCACACTAATTTCATTCCTGGAAGCCAGTGCAAAAACCCTTGTTACATTTTTGAGTAAATTAAAGATGATTCTAAGCTCAAGTTATTGCAATCAAGCTTTTTACCGATATAAGTATCTGGTCGGACACTCAAAAGCAGTCAGGTAATTTCCTGACCCCTTTTTCTCCCAAACGCCTGAGGACTCGTCAGTCAGTGACAACTAAATTCCTGGAATGTCCGCTAAGGGGCAGTATCTCTTTCTTTGTGAACCATTGTCTTAGACCAACTCGGTTCTAAAAATGAGCAAATGGGTAATGTGAAATTGTTAAATTGCAGCTCTGTGACTGCATTTCTAAGAGGAACTGAACTCGTACATTCCTCGTACTGAATGTGATGTGACCACATTCCAAGGTTAAGCACCGGAAAAGTTAACAGGAGCTCTGACCTATTTATACTGGGCTTTTCATTTTGCCAAGCACTTCAAAGATGCTATCTCCTTCAGTTGTCACAGGAACCTCCTAAGTAACTTGTTCTTCTCCCCACTTATAGACGAAGAAGCTGAGACACAGAGAGAAAGTTTATCACGCCCTGTAAGTCAGGCACTGTTGATTGTTATAGAATTGTCTGCCCAAGTCTTTTTTTTTTTTGAGACAGAGTCTCACTCTGTCTCCCAGGCTGGAGTGCAGTGCTGCCATCTTGGTCCACCGCAACATCCGCCTCCCAGGTTCAAGTGATTCTCTTTCCTCAGCCTCCTGAGTAGCTGTAATAACAGGCGCCTGCCACCACACTTGGCTAATTTTTGTAGAGATGGGGTTTCACCATGTTGGCCAGGCTGGTCTGGAACTCCTGACCTCAGGTGATTCGCCCACCTCAGCCTCCCAAAGTGGTGGGGTTACAGGCGTGAGCCATTGTGCTCAGCCTCCTCAAGTCTTCTTTCAGCAAACAATTCATGATGGACATCACTGACTAGTGCCTAAATGCAGGGTAATTGTTTCAAGCTCTCATTTTTCACATGAGGAATCTGAGGCTTGAAGAGAGAGGTGGGTTGTGTACTGAGGGAGGAATCACTTCCTCTCTGTGCTGGCAGACAGCCATCTGTGTTAGGGGATGGCTGTAGGTGCAAAGTCCTGGGTCTGGAGATGTTAATCATTCAGTCACAAAAAATGGGCCCAAATATAGAGAAGGATGGTTTGAGATCCAGCATATTATAAATATTCCTTCCTCAACATCTTCTGGAGATGACAGGGATTCCTGAAACCCCCTCAGCTCCAAAAGCCTCTCCCTGTCTCATCCATTCCTATCCATCCTATTCAAATGGATCCTAGCCCCAAACAATCAGACAGCAGAGCCTGTCCCTCCCTGAGTGTGCATGAAGCATGCTACTTCCAGGTGCCCCTGCCAGCATAAGGAGATACGCAGGGACTCCAAAATGCACGCCTGAGTTCTAATCTAATCCAGTTGTATGCCCCAAACTGCTTGATTAACTGACTTGGATGGGGTGAGAGAAGCTAACCTGGGGCAAGGAGCAAGGACCCTTCATCCTGACTTTCCAAGTTTGGGTAACTCTGGGCTCATGGTCAGATCTACCCTCAATGGAGGTGCCCTTCTTTACCCCTCTCCCCAACCCAGCAGAGCTCAGGGGCTGTGCAGGACTCACTTCTGGTCAGAGGGGAATGAGCAGGCAGCTGAGTTCTCTCCCTCAGGGAGCAAATACTTCCCTCTGAGCTCTGAGCCTGAGTTGCTTTTTTGGGTTGAGGTTTCCAAAACTCTGAGGGGCCTTGCAGATCTAGCATCTCTTCAGTAAGCATGGCGTCTCCCAGAAGGGACCACTTCATCTCTGAGGATGGCTAGCTCATGGTAAATCAACATTTTATTCAAATTCCCACTTAAAAAGAAAAAGGAAAGAAAGCAAAGGAAAGAATTTGGTCATAATAACAGCTGTCATTAAGTACCTACTATGTGCCAGGCATCATATTCTGCTTTATATACATGATCCGACTGAATCATCACAAGAGCCCTATAACAATAACTACTATTATGATTCCCATTTTTCAGATGAGCAAACTGTAGGTAAGAGAAATTGAATAACATGTTCAAAGTTAGAAAGGAAAAAAAAAAGAACCAAAATTTGAATCCCCAAGTATCCGACTCCCAAGAGTATATCCATTTCACTAGTTGCCCGGCTATCCTTACCTAATTCTCCTTCCAGCCTAGTGAGGCAGAGATTCTTATTGTTATCCCTCAGGACAGATGGACTGAACCTCAGTAAAACTGATAATGTTAGCTCTCATGAATGGAATTAGTGCCCTAATAAAAGAGGCCAGAGATATCTTGTTTGTTCCTTCCTTCACTTGAGGATAGACAGAAGGTGCCATCTATGAGGAATATGAAGATTAGAACACAAAATCTTCTGGTGCCTTCATATTGAACTTACTGGCCTCCCTAACTGTGAGAAATAAATTTCTGTTGTTTATTAAAAAACAAATAAAAAAACTGCTAATGTTACTGAGCATAACATTATGCAGAAGCATAGAGAGGGCGGCTGTTGTCTTATCCATTTGAGTGTTGAGCTTAGGAGAGCACAAGCCCAAGTGAGCTAGGAGGTTTCAAACTGAGGCTGAGACACTTACTAGCTGGGTGACCTTAGGATGTCACCTTTTTAAACTTCAGTCCTTTTTCTTTTTTTTTTGAGACGGAGTTTCACTCTTGTTACCCAGGTTAGAGTGCAATGGCGCTATCTGAGCTCACTGCAACCTCCACTTCCCAGGTTCAAGCGATTCTCCTGCCTCAGACTCCGGAGTAGCTGGGATTACAGGCATGTGCCACCATGCCCGGCTAATTTTTTTTTTTTTTTTTTTTTGTATTTTTAGTAGAGATGGGGTTTCTCCATGTTGGTCAGGCTGGTCTCGAACTCCCAACCTCAGGTGATCCACCCACTTTGGCCTCCCAAAGTGCTGGGATTACAGGTGTGAGCCACCATGCCCAGCACTTCAGTCCTTTAAAATGCAAATGATGATAACAGTGTCTAGTTTTAGGAATGTTGTGAGGATCAAGCAAGATAATGAATGTGCAGTGTTGAGCACCAGAGAACTGTCATTACTAAAAGCTCCTCTGCCTTGGAGGTTCAGATTTTTTTCAGATGTTTGGCGTGTTATCCTGATTAATCATGTACACGAGTGCTTCTGAATGCAGCTGATGTCAGAATTACCAGCCTAAAGTACACATGTTCGGGCCCCACCCCAGGAGATTTTTATTTAGGAGGACTAGGGTAGAGCCTAGGGCTCTTTATTTTTAGTAAATTCCCACAGCTGGGCACTATGGCACATGCCTATAAGCCCAGCACTCTGGGAGGCCGAGGCGGGAGGATCACTTGAGCCCAGGAGTTCAAGGCTATAGTGAGTTAAGATCGCACCACTGCTCTCCAGCCTTGGCAAAAAAGCAAGACCCTGTCTCAAAAAAGGTAATAATAATAATAATTTCCAGGTTTGGGGGAACCAATCTACTTGTATAGACATCTCAACCACCGTGGAGAAGGAACTCTGGTTGGTTCTCTTCAAGTCTCCTTCTCTCCTTTCTTGTCCCCATTAACACCCTTTTCTTCCAGGTCCTCCCCACTGGTGAGCAAGTGCTGTCTCCAAATCAAGAACTCTGGCCCTAGCAATGAGTCAGCAGCCCTCAGAGTCCCATGGAGCCTGCCTTTCCAGAGGCCCAGGAACCCTGCATGGGCTGGGAAGCAGGATGCCAGGGTTTCTGCTCTGCACTTGTCCCCTTCTGACTCACTGGTGGCCCAGGGCTAATCAGTCTCAGTCTCCAAGCCTCAGTTTGCTCATGGTCAATAGACAATCAATAAAAGCAGGCTTGTCCGTCTGAACTCTGCTTTCTTAGGACTGTGTTCCTGGCACTTGACAACCTGACATCCAGAGAGCAGGTGGGAGAGACCTGAGCAGGAGGAGGGGGCAATATGGAGGAATCCTACATGACAGTGCTTGCTCATTGACATCTCATTAGATTCTCGCAATAATGGGGAATAAAATCCAGCGTCTATAACATCCTCTTTTATCTGTTGCTAGCCTTTTTTCCAATATCATCCCATATCTCTCCTTTACTGGCCTTCTTGCTGTTCCTTGAACGCTCCAAGCTTTTTTCCACTTCAGAGTCTTTGCACTATTTGCACGGCTTGGAATGCTTTTGTCATGGATAATCCCAAGTCTGGTTTCTTTTTCTCATTCAGGTCTCAGCTTACATGTCACCTGCTCAGAGAAGGCTTTGCTAATCAGTCATCGACTCTAAAGTGTCATCCTGGGCACTGGAACATATCATCCTAAAGCACATCATCAAGTATTTTAACTTTCATCTTAGCAGTTACCACTATAGGATATGTTTTCCCTTGTTTATTTCCTTAATGTGCTGTCTGTCTACTATAGAATATAAGTTCTGTGAAAGCAGGTCCTGGGCTGTCTTATTTATTTTATGTCTCCAGTGATCCCCAAAAAATGTTCAGTTAATGTTCATGGAATAACTTAGTTAATGAGGTTGCCTCAGCATGAATTGTGATTCCTTTTCTTTGCTCAGAGACATCCAAGGTTCTGAGAGGGGAAGTGACTGTCCCAAATTCAATTCAAGCTTTTTATCTTTTTTTTTTTTTCAGGCCCTTCCCATAAAACCTGGCTGACACACAAACCTAGCTGGGGTGAGGCTCCAGGTGTGATGAAAGTTTGGAGTTGCCCCATGAATGGGTCTGAGGCTGATGTGGGGGTGAGAAGGCGGAAGGACAGAGCATTCAAAGGGAGACAGGCAGGCTGGGACAGGAGAGCAGGGTGTGAATCTGGCGAGGGTGGGGGAAAGGGGGTGATTTGACCATGTGTCAGGAAGTGTTTCACTCCACCCTCCCCTGGGGAGAGCCTTGACCCCAGAGTGGCTTTGTTTTGGGGAAGCAGGTGTCTAGGCAGCTGCTGGAGGAGGGCAAAGGCATGGCCTGGGCGGTGACCATGCACTGAGGTCCTAGGTCCGCTACTGATCACCCAAAAGGATAATCTAACAGTGGCTCTTAGCCAGATAGGTGACAGGTGAGCTTCTGTCTGAAACCAGCCCAACTATACCATGGAGACTCAGACCTGGCCTGGGGGAAGGTAAGGGATCTGGGGAAGGGAGAGAAAAGAGGCCTCTAAGGAAATAGAATGGTCAAGCACCTAGTGATTATTATTAACAGCAACAATAATAATGGGTCACATTTATTGAGAGCTTATAGTGTGCCTGGCACTATACTACTTTTATGTGTTCCCACCTTCATTTCTCAAAAAGCTCCCTACAAAGTTATTATTATAATTTTTCCATTTGAGAGATGTCAGAACTGAGGCTCAGTGAAATTAAGTTTCTTGTCCAAGGTCGCACAGTAAGTAGCAAAGGCAGGATTCAAACTCAGATCTGTAGTGATTCCAGTGCACTATGGAAACCTAGGCCTGGGTTGCTGGGGCAAGTTAAGAGGGTAGGGCCAGATTGACCTCTGCAAAGGTGGGGATAGGGACAGTGGGATAGACTGTGTATAAATAGCAGGGCTGTTTTTGTCTCTACACACAGGCAGAATCAGGCAGGTGCTCTATCTGGCATAATTTGAGGACTCTGAAAGCCAACCCAGCCCTGTGTCAAACAAGTTTCTCCCCAGCACGTCCCTGGAAACTGAAATATCTACTGAGAGACTCATTTCTTTGGGACAGTGACTCCAGAAGACTCCTGTAAAAGCACATGGGTTGGAAGAGAAACACCTGGTGCCTGTGAAACAGCAATCTAGGGTAGCCAGCTGGGTCCTATGGGAGGGAGGCTCATTGTCTCTGTTGAGGAAAAAGGTGGCAGTCAAAGACAAGGAAAAGAATAAGGCTTGTTTCACAACCTGTGTCTCTCCAATCTCAGAAGCCTGGGAATTATAATCCATACTTCAAAAATCCTAATGTCCCCTGGGGGAAAGATGGGAGGAAGCCACTCCAGCGTCTAGGAGAGTACTAACTTCCTTTGCTTTTGCTGGATTGATACCAAGTGCCTGCAACTTCAATTCGTTATCGCGGGTTCATGAGAACAGCTGGCATTCATGTGTCTAATTCTTAAATGATAAGTGAATTATCATTTGATACTTGCTATGTGGGTAGGCCAAAAGGTGGGCTTCTAAAACTTAGAGGGTGACAGGGATAGAGACCCCTGGTAGAGAGCTGAGACGACCCAAGATGCCAGGCCCCAGACAGAACTCAGCTCACAGTCACAGGCTGCAGCGCGACAGGCGTTTGGGAAAAGGTAGGAACCGCTCCCCGCCACCTGCCAGTCAGCAGCCTTATCCACAGTCAGGCCGCGGCTGCCTCGGCCTGGTCCCAAAAAATGTGAGCGCCGCCCCCTCCTCCCGCCCGGTCCCCCGCCGCGGCGGGGTCGGGGGCTGCGCTGCCGGCGCCGCGAGCCTGGCGAGCTTCCCAGCACGGGAGGAGGGAGGGGGCGGCGCCGGGCAGGGCGGAGCTTCGGCGCCTCCCGGAGCCTTATTCCCGGCCGCGCGCCGGGCAGCGCTCATTTCGCCGAAGGAACTACGGTGTCCACGCTTCTGGCCGGCCTGACCTAGGCGCGCGGGGTCGGGTGAACGCGCGGGCGGGCGGAGTGAGCAAGACAGACACTAAACGAGAGCGAGCTGCGCGCGGGTCGCGGCCAGGCTTGCACGCAGAGGCGGGCGGCGGACGGTGCCCGGCGGAATCTCCTGAGCTCCGCCGCCCAGCTCCGGTGCCAGCGCCCAGTGGCCGCCGCCTCCAAAGTGATTGGTGCCTCGCCGCCTCCACTCGGTGCGGGACCATGAAGCTGCCGCCGTCGGTGGTGCTGAAGCTCTTTCTGGCTGCAGGTAAGAGGGCTGCTGACGCTCCCGGAGATCGGGGGGATGGGGGCGCTTGTGCTGGGGGCACCGGGGAAGGTCGCCGCAACGCCCCCGGCACGGGCCACTTGGTGGGGCCCTTGCGCTCTGGCGGAGGGGCGTGGGCATCGGTGCGTGTTAGTCGGGGGTCTAGGCGGGTGTCTGATGCGGCCTGGCCCCTCGCCTGCAGTTCTCTCGGCGCTGGTGACTGGCGAGAGCCTGGAGCGGCTTCGGAGAGGGCTGGCTGCTGGAACCAGCAACCCGGACCCTCCCACCGGATCCACGGACCAGCTTCTACCCCTAGGAGGCGGCCGGGACTGGAAAGTCCGTGACTTGCAAGAGGCAGATCTGGACCTTTTGAGAGGTGGGTGTGGAGGCTGCCCATCCTCGGACCCTGGTGGGCTGTTGAAGAATAAGCAGATCCAAGATTCTTGCTGTTTGGCCAATACTGTGGGTTGGGTATATTCATGGAGAACCTCGGGGAAAAGCTGATGGGCCTGACGGGCACTGGGAGATCCTGGAATATAGGTCCCACTCTCTCTCTCTTGCCATTGCCTGGCCTGCTAGGTTGCTGCCCTTCTGGGTACTTTGGGGCAAATTGAAAAAGGCAAGTTGTCTGAGGTCGTTACATTCTTCTTAGGTAAGCTGGGAGATAGGAACAAGGAATGGTTGAGATGCTTTCCCTAGAGTTACTATGTAAAAATGGGCGCCAATTCTAATTCCCTCACAAAATGACTATTATGTATAAAATAGAGGTAACAGACGAGAAGATGCCCAGGCACATCTATAGAAAATGTGCAGTGTTAGCCTCCTCCATCCACCTGTCACCAGACTGGGGAAACGGGAATGAGGAGCTCTTGGCTGCCCTAGGTTAGGCGGTGAATGGTGAGCACTGGACCCCTAGGGGGCTGTATTAAAATGCTGGGTATCTGTGAATGCTACGGGAAACTTGGAGGCTTCCTGAGCACCTTGCATTCCTGAGGAGACTGCAAATGGGGAGAGCTGTGTAGGATCCTCCAACCAGCGTCCTTGGCTGTGGCCAAGTACAGGCACAGGGCAGAGTCCAGAGCCTGCCAGCTCTCCTGCCTCCAGACCTGAAGAGATTCTCCAGGGTAGAGCAGAGATTCAGCACTGTACCCCAGAATGACTATATTTGGTTGGATAGATGCCCACCTGTTCTAACTCCTCCTGCTCCTCAGCTGCCCTTCTCCCTCCTTCGCAGGAACCTCCCTTGGGTACTCTCTCTACTTTGTATAAATCAAGCATGTGCTCCAAAACTGAGCCTTGGGCTTCCATGCTTCATCCTCCCCCAGTGGCCCTCTGGGGTTGCCCATGGCCTGAACAGCCTGAACTCTCCTGGCCCTCTCCTCCTAGGCTGGGCAGGGCTGGGCTGTGACTCACCCCACCCCCACCCCACACCCACACGACTGCTCCTCATACCTCTGTAGACCTGACTCACTGCTGCTTCTCTACAGCAGGAGCCTGACTGTCACCCTGCACCTTTTCCCACCCCTTTCTGATGGACTTGGCCCTCCTGCCTTGCTCTCCTGGAAGCTCTGGTCACTAGGTTCCTCTGACCACCTGCATCACCTTCTGAGCTCTGAGGTGGGCTGGGACTGGATGAGAGGAAATAAGGGACTGTGGGGTTGCTGGCATCGACTTCTCTTCCCTCCTCTTGGCTTTGCTGGGCAAGGACTATTTTTCAAGTCTGGGAATCCTATCACTTAAAATAAATGACTGCTACCATTTATTAAATGCCTACTGTGTTCTAGGCTCTTGATATGTTATCCTGGTTAATTTAACACTTACAGCAACCTTTTGAGATAGTTATTCTTGCTATCCACATTTGCCTGAGAACCTGAGGTTCAGAGAGGTTAAGTGACTTGCCCACAGTCATATGGCTGAAATTGGACCACAGGTCTATGGACTTCAGAGCCCATTCATGCCTGGCTCGGCATCTCAGGTGCTCCAGACTTGAGGGAAGGAGGAGGTGGGGTGGTGTGAGGCAGCTTGATGTGATAAGGAAGGACATTGGAGTGGAGTCCAGAGACCACAGTTCTAATCCCAATCCTGCATGACCTTGAGTAATCACCCTGCCTGCCATGATACTCTTTTTTTTTTTTTTTTGAGACATAGTCTCACTCTGTCACCCAGGCTGGAGTGCAATGGCACGATCTCAGCTCACTACAATCTCAGCCTCCCGGGTTCAAGCGATTCTCCTGCCTCAGCCTCCCTAGTAGCTGAGATTACAGGCATGCACCACCATGCCCAGCTAATTTTTGTATTCTTAGTAGAGATGAGATTTTGCCATGTTGGCCAAGCTGGTCTTAAACCCTTGACCTCAGGTAATCTGCCTGCCTCAGCCTCCCAAAGTGCTGGGATTACAGGCATGAGACACCGTGCCTGGCTGCATGTTATTCTTTGAATTCACTTCCAGCTTGAGTATCTAAGTCTCTAGTCTAATGTATCATGCTCACCCTTCTGCTAGACAGATGGCTGTAGCCATGGATATGGGCACCTTTTTCCTGATGGGAGATAAGAGGGTGAGATTGGGCTGATGGGCATAGTCCATGGTCAGTCCCAGCTGAATGTCTGGGTGAGATTGTTTTTCCCCCAGCCTCTCTGAAGCATGGAAAGAAGGGGGAAGTCATCATCGTTCCAGTTCCTTCTGGACAGTTCCTCACTTTCCATTTTTCTATCCCTTGTACACCCTGTACCCCCCAACCTAGAGAGCTATAAACAGGACATTGTGGGTTAAATATGAATGGATCTTTGAGAAAGTGGGTGAGCTGTAAATGGCATACAGGTTAAATATTTTGCTTGAAATTGCAAAAGCAAGGCCGTGACCAGGGCTGGTCTGCTTGCTGTTCCTGAGCCAGGCTCTGTCCTGGGCTCATGGTACTAAGGGATGCCCCAGAGGGGACCACCTGAACACGTGAACACTGTTCTTATTTTAGGAGCCCTCCAACCCCAAAATCTCTAGGTACTTTCTCTAGAAGCAATTTTTGCGTGTGACACTTTTTCTGCAAGTGGGTCACTGAGTACAGTATCAGGAAATGAGGCTGATTTAAGGCCAAAATAGAATGAAGTGGGCATGGGGAAGTAGGAGACGGGGGTGTAAGGTAGACAGTGGAATGGAGGTGAGGTTGGTAGAATTGCCCAGTGAGCTGCAGTTACTCAACAAAAGCATTGTGAGAATGAGGCTCTTACTCTGAGATTATGAATGCCTTCCTTGGGACCCACCCTAGCTTCTACTTCCTACTAAAGTTCCCTCTTTCTGGTGGTTCTGCCCAATCTTCCTGCTCTTCCTTCTGCCTCTTGGGAGGCACTGAGCTAAGGGGACCTCCCAGATCTCTGACTTCAGGTGGGATCAAAGAGTATATACTCCTTTCAAGCACTATGCTGTTCTGATCTTCTTCCCAAAGGATCAGACTTAAACAGGGTGCTTTTCTCCTACAGTCACTTTATCCTCCAAGCCACAAGCACTGGCCACACCAAGCAAGGAGGAGCATGGGAAAAGAAAGAAGAAGAGCAAGGGCTTAGGGAAGAAGAGGGACCCATGTCTTCGGAAATACAAGGACTTCTGCATCCATGGAGAATGCAAATATGTGAAGGAGCTCCGGGCTCCCTCCTGCATGTAAGTGCCCCTTCCCCAGGGCTGAATCTCATCAGCACACTTTGTCAGCCACGTGGCTGTTCCTCGTTGTCGCTGTTCCTTGAATTCATAATTTTACCCAGTTTCTTGTCAACCTCTGGGCGGAAGTTGGGAGGAGGGGAAATATATTTTTAGTCAGCGGAAGCCCCCTCCCTGCTATAGGAGGCAATTTCCTGTGTTATGGTTTTGTGACACACTTTAATCCTTGGGGACGTTTCCTGCTTGCCCAGAAGTGAGCATGTGGCTAGGACAGCTGGCACCTGAAGGCAGGCTCTTTATTCTTGCCTGATGCCCTACTCTGGGAGGGAGAAGCCAGGAGGAAACATGGCAGAGTGAGCTTCCTGTGAATAGAGCTGCTGCGGGAAGGTGGGAGGTACATTTGGATGCATGTTGTGTAGGTATGTGTGTATTTGGGTTTGTGTGCATGTCAGTGTGCAAATATGAGTTGACTGTAAGGCATGGCAGGACTGTACAGAGAGGGATCATCATGGGGGACAGATTGAGGCCTCTTTCTTCTTTCTTATCCCAGCAAGAGCCAGGAGGTGGGGGACATGGAGAGTATTGGCCTTTGGCCATGGTGTGGGAGAACAATTCCTTTGTGCAGGATTCACAGGAAATGGAACCTGACCCAGCAGGCATCAGCCCTCGGTCAGGCAACATCACCCCTTCCCTGGGGTATGGGTGTGGGCGGAGGGGCTATGGGTTCCTTAGCCTCTCTCCTAAGCCAAACAGCCAGCAAACGGCTGCCTTGGCAACCCCTCAGGGATGACAGCACTGCCATGCTCTCTGGCAGGCATAATGTTGCCACTGTGCCTGAGGCCAACACCCCACGTCAGGCAGCAAACATCCGTTCCCTTCCCTGGTGGGGAGGCAGGCTCTGGGGACCTTAGGGGGAGAGTCTGGGCAGGGCCAAGAGACTGTTGTGTTCACACTGCCTCCAGCTTGTCAAGAAGGCGGCCTGCCTGGCATCCCTTCTACTGGTGATTGGTGCAGATCCCTTGGCTTTTTAAAGTTTCCTTGTTTTGTCTGATCACACATAGCAGAGATGCCCTGTATTTGGCAGTTGACAGACAGACCCATCACTCCCCACCATGTCCATGGTCCCTTTTGCATCCTTTCCTATAACATCCTTGCCAGGAGCTTAGTATTAGAGGGGGTTGTTTAAGAGAGCCCCCATATTATCCTTCCCAAGGTCTTGAAACAGGTGGGAAATGTTTGTCTTAAACTTGTAAAATGGCATCATTAGTACAGGGTAAAGAAAGTAACTCTGGGTAGTCAAGGTGGATTGAAGCCAGGAATCTATCTATGCCAGCTTGGTCCTGGGCATTTTGGTAGGTGGATGTGGGGCTTGCACTGTGTGGTTGAGAGGCCTTATGAGGCTGCCTTCCTGGAGCTCTGGACTCGACTGACCACGTAAACCCAAAAAGAACTTGAGAGGAGTGCCCAGGCCACCTTCCCAGTGGTCCCTAGGGATAGTGATAATTATAATGATGCCATCTCTTCTTTGTCCCAGAGCTTCAGTATTTATATATGAGTTGAGCCCAACAGGTATGTTGAGCTCCTATTTGGTGGCAGACACTACTTTAGGGGCTGGGGAGATACAGTTTCCTGGGATTTTCAAAAGCCCTCTGCTGAGTAGGCAGGACTTGGTACCTCTACTTGAAAGATGATGAAACTAGAGCCAGAAAATAGGAAGTAATTTGCCTGAGGTCAACAACTAAATAAGTAGATGGAAACAAGACAGAGTTTCAGGTACCTGACTCCTAGTCCAGCATGCTTTTCCTGCCCTCGGGCTGCACTGGGTGTTGACTTTCGTCTTTCTTTTCTTTTTCTTTTTTTTTATTGAGACGGAGTCTCGCTGTGTTGCTAGGCTGAGTGCAGTGGCATGATCTTGGCTCACTGCAACCTCCGCCTCCCAGGTTCAAGCAATTCTCCCGACTCAGCCTCCGGAGTAGCTGAGACTATAGGCATGTGCCACCACGCCCAGCTAATTTTTTGTCTTATATTTTTAGTAGAGACAGGGTTTCACCATGTTGGCCAGGATGGTCTCAATCTCTTGACCTTGTGATCTGCCCGCCTTGGCCTCCCAAAGTGCTGGAATTACAGATGTTAGCCACCGCCCCTGGCCCTCATCTTTCTTTCCTATATCTGTCTTTATAGAGTTAGAGCAACATTTTACAGAGGGCAGAGGGCAGCTGTTGTCCTAGAGGTCTCTTATTCTTTTACTAGCCTAAGAGAACAGCGATCTGATTTGAAAACTTTGTATCAGCTTCCTGGGCAGATTTTCTTTTTCTTTTTCTTTTCTTTTTTTTTTTTTTTTTTTTGAGACAGAGTCTTGCTCTGTGTCCCAGGCTGGGGTGCAGTAGTACAATCTTGGTTCATTGCAACCTCCACCTCCCGGTGTCACGTGATTCTCCTGCCTCAGCCTCCTAAGTGACTGGGACTATAGATACCTAACACCATGCCCAACTAATAATTTTTGTATTTTTAGTAGAGAGGTGGTTTCACCATTTTAGCCAGGCTGGTCTTGAACTCCTGACCTCAGGTGATCTGCCCGCCTCAGCATCCCAAAGAGCTGGGATTACAGGTATGAGCCACCATGCCTGGCCTTTTTTTTTTTTTTTTTAAGATGGAGTTTTGCTCTGTCACCCAGGCTGGAGTGCAGTGACGCAATCTTGGCTCACTGCAACCTCCGCCTCCCAGATTCAAGTGATTCTCCTGCCTCAGCTCTCTCAGCAGCTGGGATTACAGGTGCATGCCACCACATCTGGCTAATTTTTATATTTTTGTAGAGATGGGATTTCATCACATTGGCCAGGCTGATCTTGAACTCCTGACCCCAAGTAATTTGCCTGCCTTGGCCTCCCAATGTGCTGGGATTACAGGCATGAGCCACTTCCTGGGCAGATTTTCAGGGGGTGGATTGCATGAATGGGCTGGCCCCCTACTGCCTCCTGCCCTTGCTACTCAGGGCAGAAAGCAGCAAGAAGACAAAGAAATCCTGGTTTAGGGGAATGTGACATCTGTACACCTTCATCTGGGGAACTTTGTGCCTCCTCTTTGCTTCTAGACCCAGGAACCACTAGCCAGGGTGCGTCCAGGCTGCCATGGTGAGCCTGAGGCTAGCTGGCTTCCTAAACCAGCCCTTTGCAGCCACCATGAACAGGAAAACCCTTTTTGTGTCACCAGCCAAAAGTTGCCCTCAAAGAGTTGTTTCCTGGTATTCCTGACTGGTTGCTGACCCAAAAATTGGCTGCGGAGTTTCCTGTGGCTGGAGGAAACCTGGGGACACTTGGACTGAGGAGGACTCAGAGCTGAAGGAGAGACAGGCCGGGGGGCTCTACTTGGCCTCACTGCCCAGGGGCTAAGAAGGAATGGTGAGCCCTCTTCTCTTGGCTCCATCTGACTTAGGTGCCCCATTCCTCAGGCCATGGGCAGTAACCTCTGGAGTCTGATTATGTAATAACTCACACAGTGGGAGACTTGGCCTTTATTAAGTCCTTTCATTTGTATTACCTCAGTTGATATTTTCACAATACTCTAGTGAGGTAGGCATTTCCTATCCCTGTGTTTTACGTGAGGAAACCAATGTTTAGAAAGGTAACGTGACTTGCCCAAGATTACCTGGCTAGAAATAGCAGCTGAACCAGTCTGGAACTCATGTACTCTGAGTACCCTCCATCCAGACTTGTCCCCTCCACCTCCTGGGGTAAAAGTGAAGAAATCCAGTTTGGAAGATGTCTCTGGACCCTAGAGGGTTCTCACATCTGTTGTAATGCAAGTTCTGAAATGGGTCGCAGACATGGGTGGGAAGAATGTGTCCTAGTCTGATGGGTGGCTGGCTCTGAACAAGACAGAAAATCTTGCCCCTACTCCGGGATGCTTGGAATGTACTCATCCCCACCTCCTTCCGTGGGGAAGCCAGGAGTTGTCTGCACAGGGAGGGGGAGGTGGGTAATATTAGGATGTTTACATTGTTATCCTTGACTCAGGGTGGGGGTGGAGGGATTATGTAACTGGATTGCGAGACTCTGAGGCCAAACTTTATTTCTATCATCTGAGTAACTACCTGTGGGGTTTGGATGATGGACTGGAAGTGAAAAACAGACTCAACTTCAGCTTCCCTCCCCGCAGGAGAGCAAAGTCTCTGAAGTCATCCAGACTGCTGGGTTGAATCCTGGCTCTACCACTCAATAGCTTTGTAACCTTGGGCAAGGTATTTAACAAAAGCTAAGTCTCAGTCCACCTTTAAAATGGGGCTAATAACTCCTCTTTCACAGAGATGGTTTTAAATGAAACAATCTTTGTAAAGCAGTTAGCACAAAGTACTTGGCTCATGGTAAACGTTCAATGATTGCTAATTATTATTCTTTATTATTCAAGTTATGAAAAATAATAATGACATAGTCAGAAGAGTTAGACTGCCCCCAAGAGCCTATCAGATATACTTCCTTGGAGTTACCTGCACTGTTCCACATTGTTCAGAGTGTAAGGAATGATGAATGTGGAATCTGCCAAGACTGGTTCCTAGTCTTAGCCCTGCTGCTTTCTAGTTGCGCAACTTTTAGTTAATCACTTAATCTCTCTGACCCTTAATCTTCCCTTTTCCATCTGTAAAATGGGGTTGCACCTGCTTACCAGAATGTTAGGAGGCTCTGAGCTAGTAGATAAGGCTAGTGCCTTGTGAATGGTAAACTGCTGTGCACAAGTGATTTTCCAGGAGTGCTCCTGCAAGTGTCCTCCATGTCCTGGCAGGATAGGGATTGCTTTTTTGCCTATATGAGCTGGTGGGCTAGATACGTGGGAGAGGCTGGGCAAGGAATTGTGGACTATGCTCTGTGTATAGTGGGCCTGACCTACATTTATCCTGAAGTGAGGTGGTTTCTCAAAGGACCCAGGAGGAACTAGGGCAGGGAGGCGCAGGGCAAGAAGGCAGGAATACGGGGCCACCCAGCCTGGCCCCTCTGCCACTGCTGGTTGTGGACGAGTCTGTCTCTTGGAGCTTCCCTGGTAGTCTGTCCACAGGAATAAGGGATTCCTTGCTTTGAGGCAGCAGAGAGAGCACCTCCTTTCAAGAGAAAGCACAGCTCAGAAAAGAGGGCCACCAGGTTCTTGGTGCTTCCTTCAGCAGTTGGTAGTCTAAAGTCCCCAGGCAGACAGTGCCACTGTACTCCCTGGCTGAAGGGTAGGCAGTCGTGGGGTGCGAGTGGGCAAGCACACTCAGCTCAGAGTCAGACAGTCTACATCTACATCTATGTTTCTGCCTTGCTGTGTGACCTTGGGAAAACCACTCCACCTTTCTGTAAAATGGGGCTCCTACCTACATCGAAGGATCTCTGGGATGCTGAGATAAAGGAAGGGATGTGAATGTGCTTCTTCAACTCTAAGCACTTCTGAGTCTTTCTAAGAGCTTCAAGGAAATGCTTTGTGTTAGAAAAGGCAGTTGCCAGCTGGGCACGGTGGCTCACACCTGTAATCCTACCACTTTGGGAGGCTAAGGCGGGTGGATCATCTGAGGTCAGGAGTTCGAGACCAGCCTAGCCAACATGGTGAAGCTCTGTCTCTACTTAAAAAATACAAAAATTAGCTTGATGTAGTGGTGGTCGCCTGTAATCCTAGCTACTTGGGAGGCTGAGGCCAGAGAATCTCTTGAACCTGGGAGGCAGAGGTTACAGTGAGCTGAGATTGTGCCATTGCACTCTAGCCTAGGTGATAAGAGTGAAACTCCATCTCAAAAAAAAAACAAAAACAAAAAAGGAAAGAAAAGGCAGTTGCCATGTGGTTTATTTCTTGAGTGAGAAGAGCCAAAGGATTGTTTCTGACATTCTTCCATGCTCCAGCAGGGAAGCTGGGCAGAAAGATGTTACTTGATTTGTTTGCTTTGTCCTGTGATGAAGTAGACCTGGCAGCTCTGTGCTCAGAGGCCAGAGGCCAAAGTTAAGCTCCCAAGATAGGCCCTGCACCCAGGGGGAGCTGGGGTTAAATGAAGGAAACTTGAGAAAAACGACTCCTGGCAGAGGCACAGGGCCTATTAATAGGCTGGGCAGCAGTGGAGAGGGACTGGACGCTGGAAGCATGATGGGCAAGGCTGGGTTTATTTCTGGGTCAGAATGTTGAGGGGCCTCACTAGAGGGAGTGATACTGAATCCCCTCAATTCAGCCTACCAGCTCTTCTTCCCAAGCCCTCATAAGTGGCTTAAACAGAACGCCTGAACACACATGTCATAAATCAGCTACACGTGGAACAATATATCTAGCTGGGGCCTTCAAGTCCTCCCTTGCTTTTTCCATGCCTGGAGCAGGAATCTCAGCCCAGAGAACCAAAAGGAATGGAAAAGGGGAGGGTGTTAAGTGAGGGAGGAATGCTACGGAGGCTTCAGATGGGCATTAAAGAGTTTTCTGCTGGAGAAGAAGGATGGAGGAGAGGCAGGGATCATGGTGAGGGATTGACAGGCTGAGCATGTGAAGAGTGGGGTTTGGCTTACATAGGTGGACCACTGCCAAGAGAGATAGGCCAAACTACTGACTCCATTTCTTTCTTGTTCTGTCTTGAACTAGCTGCCACCCGGGTTATCATGGAGAAAGGTGTCATGGGCTTAGCCTCCCAGTGGAAAATCGCTTATATACCTATGACCACACAACCATCCTGGCCGTGGTAGCCGTGGTGCTGTCATCTGTTTGTCTGCTGGTCATCGTGGGGCTTCTCATGTTTAGGTGAGTGTTGGGGTCCCCTGTAGGCTGTTTCTGCAAATCACTTGCATTCTTCTTCCTCCTGGGCCCTGTCCCTGATGATCACATGCACTTTTCTCAATCTCTCCAAATTATGGGCTAGCTCTGGGGTGTAGATTCTCCAAAACCCTAGTATTTCTGGCATGACATGAGTCCCATGTCTAGAGCCTAGGGTCAAACTTGCCAGGCCATACCAGGTTCTGCTCCTTGCAGGAGTTTTTTTCCTGCCTCTGTGGCCCAGCTACCCACTCATGAAGCCACTTTGTCACACATTGCTTTCTCCTGATTCTGTTCTTTGATGGCATTAATATGTGGTTTGGTGGTCAAGGTGTTGGTGGTGCTAGTGGTATATCCTACCACTTCCGAGGCATCTGGACCTCAGGCCCTGCTTCTAATCCAGGTATGCTCTAGCTTGGGGGAGACCTACAAGCATTCTACGCCTGTTTTCAAGCAGTGCAACTCATCTGTCATGAGACCTGGAACAAGTTACTGTCTTTCCGAGGATTGTAATCTTATAGTGACTGCAGTCTTTGTCTACCTACCTCATAAAGATGTTGTGAGGATCACATAAATATGGTGAAAGCTCTTTGTAAATTGCAGCCTGCTGTTAGAGACAGGCATCCCTCAGGGCAGTTGGGCCTTTGACCAGAGGTGGGGCTGCCCTACCATCTGGGCTGTTCCAAGTAGTAGAGGAAATCACCGTGGCAGAGTTCTTTGGAAGGACCTGCTCTGGATCTGCACTTTGTCATAGCAGGCAGGGCTTATTCACAAAACTTATCTTCCTCAGGTACCATAGGAGAGGAGGTTATGATGTGGAAAATGAAGAGAAAGTGAAGTTGGGCATGACTAATTCCCACTGAGAGAGACTTGTGCTCAAGGTAATGCTCCATCCTTTGCCTCATGACATGATTATCCTTTGTGCCCTGTCCTCGCTCTGCTTCAGTGGGTGCTGAATTCTTCAGCTAGGGTTGAGGGCCAGGCTGCTGTGACATTAGGATCCCACTGCAGAATTATTTTCAAAAAGACTCAGTGCTTCACTTAGGGTAAAAGTCGCTAGAGAGACAACTAAGAGAGACACCTGAGGGGACAGCTTCTCCCACCCTTGTCCTCTCCCCCCCCCCCTCCTCTGGGCGACAGAGTGAAACCCTGTCTCAAAAAAATTAAAAAATCGAAAAGATTGGACCAGGAAAATCTTAAGACCTCTTTAGACTAGACCTGGATTTAAATGCCTTCCCTTTTTTGCTTTAGGAATCGGCTGGGGACTGCTACCTCTGAGAAGACACAAGGTGATTGCAGACTGCAGAGGGGAAGGGCTTCACATATAGCCACAAAGACTCCTTCGTCCCTAGTCGCTGTCTAGGATTGGGCCTCCCATAATTGTTTTGCCAAAATACCAGAGCCTTCAAGTGCCAAACAGAACATGTCCAATGGGATCTGGGTAAGAAGAAAGCAAAAGCAAGGGACCTTCATGCCCTTCTGCTTCCCCTCCACCAGACCCCACTTCCCCTCATAATTTTGTTCAGACACTGACCTTCTGGATTAGAATGTTGGTTAAATTCCATACGCTCCAGGATCTTTGACTGAAAAAAGAAGAAGAAGAAGAAGGAAACATTTGTGAACTGGAAGAAAGCAACAAAGATTGAGAAGCCATGTACTCAAGTACCACCAAGGGAATCTGCCACTGGGATTCTCCGGCGCTGGATTTGATGAGTTAACTGTGAAATACCAGAAGCCTGAGAACTGAATTTTGGGACTTCTACCCAGATGGAAAAATAACAACTATTTTTGTTGTTGTTGTTTGTCAATGCCTCTTAAATTATATATTTATTTTATTCTATGTATGTTAATTTATTTAGTTTTTAACACTCTAACAATAATATTTCAAGTGCCTAGACTGTTACTTTGGCAATTTCCTGGCCCTCCACCCCGCATCCCCACAATCTGGCTCAGTGCCACCCACCCTTGCCACAAAGCTGGGATGGTTCTGTGACCCATCTGTAGTAATTTATTGTCTGTCTACATTTCAGCAGATCTTCCGTGGTCAGAGTGCCACTGGGGGAGCTCTGTACGGTAGGGATGTGGGGGTTAACCTGGTCAGAACCACTCTATGAGTTGGACTGCAGTATTGCCTAGGCGATTTTGTCTACCGTTCGTGTTTTGAAAGCCCAAGGTGCTGATGTCAAAGTGTAACAGATATCAGTGTCTCCCTGTGTCCTCTTCCTGCCAAGTCTCAGAGGAGGTTGGGCTTCCATGCCTGTAGCTTTCCTGGTCCCTCCTTCCCGCAGCCCCAGCCCACAGCGTGGGAACTCACTTTCCCTTGTGTCAAGACATTTCTCTTACTCCTGCCATTCTTCTGGTGCTACTCCATGTAGGGGTCAGTGCAGCAGAGGACAGTCTGGAGAAGGTATTAGCAAAGCAAAAGACTGAGAAGGAACGGGAGCTGACTGTTCTTGGTAACTGATTACCTGCCAATTGCTACCAAGAAGGTTGGAGGTGGGGAAGGCTTTGTATAATCCCACCCGCCTCACCAAAACGATGAAGATATGCTGTCGTGGTCCTTTCTGGAAGTTTCTGGTGCCATTTCTGAACTGTTACAACTTGTATTTCCAAACCTGGTTCATATTTATACTTTTCAATCCAAATAAAGATAACCCTTATTCCACAGCCTTTTGTCTGTTTAACTGGGAACTGGTTTAACTTAGTTATTTCCTAAGCCCTGACTTGATGTTAGGCTCTATACCAGGCCTATTTATGTATACTACCACAACAATAATGTGATGCAGGTATTATTACTGTTCCATTTTTCCAGAAGAGGAAACTGAGGCTCAAAATGGTTATGTAACTTGCCTGAGGATACACAGCTAGTAAGTGACAGAGCTGGGACTAAGAGTCTGGCTCCAATTATTTTGTCTTAGTACTTATACCATGCTCTCTCTGAGATAAGAAAGAACAGATCTTTCATACAGTGTGTTTAGCTGACTGTAATCCGGGAAGACTTCCACCCATTCAATCAACAGGCCCTAGACTCAGGACTTATTCCTATGTTGTACATATAAGCAGGCATTGCTCCTGGCAAGAACAAGATATTTTGACTTCCCTCTCTTGCTCTATAACCAATCCATCAGCAAATCTTGTCAGCCCTACCTTTAGAATAGATGCTATATGCAACCACTTCTCATCATTGCCACTACCATCACGCAGTCCAATTTAGCATCATCTCATGTCTGCACTCTTGTGATGGCCTCTGCCTTTCTAGTTCCATCTTGCTTCTATATAACATATTTCCAGCATAATAGCCAGAGTAATCATGTCTTTCAGAACTTGTCTGCTCTGCAGGCCTTCCCCGACCACCCTATTAAACAATAGCACATTCCTCCCCCATCCCACTCTTACTCTTCTTACATTGCTCTATATTTCTCCAGAGTCCTTATCACCACTAACATATTCCTATTTGTTCATACTCCATCTCCTCCTATGAAAATGTTAGCTCCATGAGGGTAGAGATGTGTACATTGCTCCTGTCCCAAATTCTAAAACAATGCAAATGAGTTGTAGGCATTAAATATTTGTTACCTGGGTGAATGAATGTAGGAAATAAAATCCAGTCTAAGGACAGCAAGTGGACAGACATGCAATCTAATGCTGCCCTGAAAGTGTGGTTGGATTTATCGAGGGGGTCTCTGTTGGGGAATGTGGATGGCAGTGACAAGATGAAAGTGAATTCAGGGCATGTCATGTGTCTTGGTAGATTGGACAGTCCACAGGTTTGGGGCAGCCCAGTGGCATTGGACAAGTACCACTGGACTGCCCTTTCCTCATCCTCTTCCCTTGCAGAGTTGTGACTTTCTGAAGTTTCTCCAGGAGCCCACACAGAGATCTTGTATATACTTTGAATATCCTTTTAAGACTTTAGGCACTAGTAACTATTAAAGCTGAACATATGCATACCCTATTACCCAGTAATTCCACTCCTGGGGATTCAAGAGAAATGAGTTCACCAGAAGATACGCACAAGAGTAATCCAAGCATTATTTACAATAACTAAAAACTGGAAACCATTCAAATACACATCAGTATTGATGACAAAATGAATAAATAAATTGGGGATATGTCTATACAGTGAAGTACTAAATATCCATAAGAATGAGTTACAAAACATATTGCTCAGTGAAGGAAGCCAGACGCACAAAGAAGTATATACTGTGTGATTCCATTTACTTAAAATTTAAAAACAGGCAAACCTATGGTGAAAAAAATAATCAGGAAAGACTCCTGTTAGGATTAGTAATGACTGGAAGAGAGGTACTTCTGGTGTTCTGATAAGTTATGCCATGGTTTGGGTGTGGGCTGCATGAGTATATTCAATTTGAGAAATTCACCAAATATGATGTATGCATTTTCTGTATGTATTATACCACAATAAAAATATTTTTAGGGCCAGGTGTTGTGGGTCACATTTGTAATCTCCGCACTCTGGGAGGCAGAGGCAGGAGGATTGCTTGAGCCCAGGAGTTCAAGGCCAGCCTGATCAACATGGTGAAACCCTGTCTCTACAAACAATAAAGTAACTAGCCAGGCTGGGTGCAGTGGCCCACACCTGTAATCCCAGCCCTTTGGGAAGCCGAGGCAGGTGGATTGCCTGAGGTCAGGAATTTGAGACCAGCCTGGCCAACATAGTGAAAACCCGTCTTTACTGAAAATACAAAAATTAGCCAGGTACAGTGATGGCACCTGTAATCCCAGCTACTCAAGAGGCTGAGGCAGGAGAATCACTTGAACCCAGGAGACAGAGGTTTGCAGTGAGCTGAAATTGTACCATTGTACTCCACCCTGGGCTACCGAGCAAGAGTCCATCTCAAAAAAAAAAAAAAAAAAAAAAA
>PVKP010032921.1:0-25481 GCA_004027715.1 Plecturocebus donacophilus | reverse complement strand
TTCTTCATTGTTGTAATATTCTTTACTTTTTGGTAAGTTTTTAGGATAACTGATGCTGGTTGTTCCTTTCTGTGTATAGTACTTCTTTCAGAAGTTGTTGTAAAACAGGCCTGATGGTGATGAAATCTCTGAGTTCTTGCTTGTTCGCAAAAAATTTTATTTTTCCCTTGGTTGTAAAACTTAGTTTGGCTGGATATGTAATTCTGGGTTGAAAGTTTTTTTCTTTAAGGATGTTAAATATTAACCCCCACTCTCTTCTGGCTTGTAGAGTTTCTACTGAGAGATCTGCTGTGAGTCTGATGGGCTTCCCCTTATAGTTAACCTGGCCCCTCTCTCTGGCTGCCCTTAATATTTTCTCCTTTATTTCAATCTGAGTAAATCTGACAATTATGTGTCTTGGGGTTGGTCTTCTTGAGGAATATTTTGTGGGGTTCTCTGTATTACCTGGAGTTGAGTATTGTCGTGCCTTGCTAGTTTAGGAAAATTTTCCTGGATAATATCCTGAAAAATATTTTCCAGCTTGGATTCATTCTCGTCATCACTTTCAGGTATACCTATTAAGCGTAAATTAGGTCTTTTCACATAGTCCCATATTTCCTGGAGATTTTGCTCATTTCTTTTTATCCTTTTTTTCTCTGATCTTATCTTCTCATTTCATTTCATTAAGTTGGTGTTCGACCTCTAATATCCTTTCTTCTGCTTGATCAATTCGACTGTTAAGACTTGTGCATACTTCACAGATTTCTTGTATTGTGTTTTTCAGCTCCATTAATTTGTTTATGTTCCTCTCTAAATTGTCCATTCTTGTTAGCATTTCGTTAAACCTTTTTTCAAAGTTATTAGTTTCTTTGCATTGGGTTAGAACATATTTTTTTAGCTCATAGAAGTTTCTTATTAGCCACCTTCTGAAGCCTGACTCCTTTAATTCTTCACACTCATTTTCCATCAGGCCTTGTTCCATTACAGAGAACTAGCATCCTCTGTAGAAGGACAGACTTTCTGATTTTGAGTGTTCTCAGTTTTTTACGGTGGCTTCTTGGCATCTTTATGGTTTTATCCACCTGTCATCTCTGTAATTACCAACTTTCAAATTAAGTCTCTGAGTGGACGTCCAGCTTGTTGATTCCCAGCTCCGGAATCTATGTAATTTTCACTGCGGCAACCCGCAACGCTGGCTAAAACAGCAGCGTTGAAATTCGTGGTGCTTTTCTGCCTGGGGGTCTCCAGTCTGGCTTCCCTCTTCCGTCCCCTTTTCAATCAGCTGAATGGACTGCTCTGCCTTATCAGAGCTCCAAATATCATCCAAAAGGAGACCCAGTCCTGTTTACTCTGCACCAAGAGCTGCCGGGCCGAGGTGCCGGCAAAACAGCTGCGCCAGCCGAAAGGGTCACGCCGGCGACCTGTGCGGCTCCTCCGCTGGGAATGCCCTGGTCCATGGGCAGCAAAAATTTGTTGGTAAATGTGGTGTCCATTCACTCTCTGTGCTTTCACTGGGAGCTGCAATCCTGAGCTGCTAGTAATAGGCCATCTTGGATCTCTCTCCCCATTGCTTTAAATAGCAGCTAGAAATTGATGACCTCCCACCTCCATTTATATCTCCCACTGTGGCCTCGCCCCTGAACTTCAAAGTCATATGTTCATACCTAACATCTCTACTTGGATGTCTGATAGGATCCCAATCTTAATCTGTCTTAAACAAACACATTTCTGGCACTTTACCTCAACTCTGCTGCTCCTCCATTCATCTAGCTGCTCAAATAAAAAACTTGGGAGTCATCCTTGATTCTTTATTTTCCCTTACACCCTTTAAAATTGCCCAGCAGGCTGGGTGTGGTGGCTAGCACTTTGGGAGACCAAGATGGGTGGATCATTTGAGGTCAGGAGTTCCAGACCAGCCTAGACAACATGGGGAAACACCATCTCTACTAAAAATACAAAAATTAGCTGGGCGTGGGGGCACTTGCCTGTAGTTCCAGCTACTCAGGAGGCTGAGGCACGAGAATCACTTGAACCCTGGAGACCGAGGCTGCAATGAGCTGAGACTGCACCACTGCACTCCAGCCTGAGCGACAGAGTGCCTGACCCTCAAAAAAAAAATCACCCAGAAAATCCTACTGATCTTCTACCTTCAAATAACCATGTCAACTGCTCCCATTTTATACCATCATCTTCCATAGAACAACTGCAGTAATCTCACTCCCTGCTCCCACCTTCACACTCTCATTATCTAATTCTCCCTCACATCACATTGAATAATCCTTTAAAAATGGGACAGGTGGCCAGGCACAGTGGCTCACGCCTGTAATCCCAGCACTTTGGGAGGCCGAGGTGGGTTGATCACTTGAGGTTAGGAATTCGAGACCAGCCTAGACAACACAGTGAAACCCTGTCTCTACTAAAAATACAAAAATTAGCCAGGCGTGAGGGCACTTGCCTGTAGTCCCAGCTACTGGGGAGGCTGAGACAGGAGAATCGCTTGAACCCAGGAGGCACAGGTTGCAGAAGCCAAGATAGTGCTGCTGCACTCCAGCCTGGGCCACAGAGCGAGACTCTGTATCCAAACAAACAAAAAACACATTTAAAACTATTGAGATGATAATTAGAAAAACATACCAGGCAAACATATTATATATAAAATTTTGATAAATTGGGTAGTACAGAGTTCACTTATGCTGCTAGATTAACTCAAATTTTGTGTTAACTCAGATTAGAGCTTTCCATGTGATCTGTGTGTATATATTAGAGGTTCTTAGAAACGTGGAATCACGCCAGTATGGTGGCTCATGCCTGTAAACCCAGCACTTTGGGAGGCCAAGGTGAGGGGGATCACGTTAGGCTAGGAGTTTGAGACCAACCTGGGCAACGTAGCAAGAATCCCGTCCCTACTAAAAACCAAAACAAACAAAAAAAAACAACAACCAAAAAAATGTGGAATCAATCAGAAAGGTTGTATCTCTATAGAATTATCTTAAAAATTTGGCTTAATATGTCTACTTACAGAAAATTGCACAACAAATACACTATATACCAGAAGTATACTATATATACTGGAATTGCAAGCAAGACTCAGTTGTATTTGCTACCATCAGTATAATCCATGTAAATTTGTATATTTTTTTTTCCTTTTTTTTTTTTTTGAAATGGAGTCTCGCTCCATCGCCCAGGCTGGAGTGCAGGGGCGCAATCTCAGCTCACTGCAATCTCCACCTCCTGGGTTCAAGTGATTCTCCTGCCTCAGCCTCCCAAGTAGTTGGGATTACAGGCACCTGCCACCACAGTCGGCTAATTTTTGTATGTTTAGTAGAGATGGCATTTCACCATTTTGGCCAGGCTGGTCTCGAACTCCTGACCGTAGGTGATCTGCCTGTCTTGGCCTCCCAAAGTGCTGGGATTACAGGCGTGAGCCACTGCCCTCGGCCAATCCATGTGAATATTAATGCACAGAGTCTTTGAAAGTTTTGGCTACTTATATGATGTTATTGTAAATGATTCAACTTTGCCTTGTAATTGATCTATTACTCTTCTTCAAGATTCTGGAATAATCTAATAGAAGAATATCTTGTGATGCAAGATAGATGTTAAAGATCTTTGCCACTGGCAAAACATCATCTGTGAGTCAAGATAATCCTGATGCTGAGCAGTCAAAATACAGAAATAACTTTACTTCTAAAGGTGACATAACACTGCAGCTGTCATTTGTAACTGTTTCAAATTTACCTGTTAATCTGTAAAAAAGAAAGACAAGTAAACTTGTACCCCCCAACCAATTTACTTACAATGAGAGGTTGGAGTAGATTATTTCAAGCATTAACTTTTTATTCTTTGATCTTTTGAAACTGTCAATCAAGTGCATGCTCAGGACATTTTCACACAGCTTGTTACCTGTGATTTTCTTGAGATTAAGGCTAAACTTCCTATCAGATCCACTCAAGATATTGCCCAGCTTACTGGAAATACCTATCCTTCCAATTTTGAGCCCACTTTCTACTTTTTCTCCCAAATATTTTATCAAGATAGATAGATACATTGATGGTCTAAGGTTAATCTGAGTTTCGTTTTTTATTTGTCCTACCAAACTTTGGTGGAAATGTTAATAAACAATGAAAGGGCCCGGATTCAGTAAGCATGAATAATGGATAATTATCTTTCTGAGTAAATGGTTAGAGGATAAATCGAAAAAAAAGAAAGGAGCAAGTTTCCTGGACAAATCTCCAGGGGAGATAGTGAGCAGCCTCAAATTTGAGTGCAGAATAATGTGTTGGGCAAATATCTGGTACGTAATTATCCCTGAATTCTTAAATATGCAAAAAGAAATTTCACTGTAGAATTACAGATAGATTAAGTTCTCTTTTTAAAAGTGTTACAATTGTAAATGACACATAGAACAAGGGTTCCTCCCCATTTCTAGTAGGAGACCTAATGATTCTAACTTTGCAATGTTCCTTGTGTCCACTGAGTTGGCTATAGGCTCACTGAGGAGAAATTGTTATGTTCATCCTTGTACACTGAGCTGCCAGTACTGGTATGTAACAAGCATTAAGTGATTACTAAGTTTCTTCTTTTCCATTCCACTGCCCCATATTAGCCCAGGTGCTCCTCATATTTGGAATATTATAATAGATTACTAAATGCTTTTCTTGCACACCTGACTATGCCTGATCATGCCCTCTCCAAATCCATTATATATATTATATATATAATGGGCCTGATGATGCCATCTAAATTAATGTATTACTACGCAGCTGAAAATATTTTCCACTGTCTTTCTTGATGCTTAACATTTCACTAGTTTTCCTTGTTGTCATAGCAATATTTCTTAATTTGCCTTATACTGATTTGTGAACTTGTTAAAAATATAAATGCTCAGATTATACCAGAATCGAAATTCCCATGGGAAGAGCCTGATGATTTCTGCTTATCAAGCATCTGGCTCATTTTTATTAGATACTTGTGATCCTTATACCAGCATCATTTGCAACCCATGTGAAAAACATAAATATTTGGGCCACACCCCAGGCCCATAAAATCAGAAACTGGAGTGAAGCCTGGCAATCTGTGATTTAATTAGCCTTCCAGGTGACTTTGTTGTACACCAAAGTGTACTAGCCTGTAACAGTGACTTAACAGCAGTATTCTCAAACTTGGCTGCACACCAGAATCACATAGGGAGCTTTAAAATAAATATTGATGGGCTGAGTGTGGTGGCTTAAAGGTGAGTGGATCGCTTGAGCCCAGGAGTTTGAGATCAGCCTGAGCAACATGGTGAGATCTCGTCTCTACAAGCAAACAAAACAAAACAGGAGTGATGGCATGCCTGTAGTCCCAGCTGCTCAGGAGGCTGAGGCTGCAGTGAGCTGTGATCATGCCACTGCTCTCTAGCCTGGGTGACAGAACAAGAGCCTGTGTCCCAAAAAAATACTAATGCCTGGAACTTACCCTCAGACATAATTGGCCTGAGGTGCAGCAAGCATTTGACTAGGTGGACTTATAAGCAAAGGTGATAAAATTCAATGCTTGCAATAAGTTAATGTTAATAAAGTATCATTGCTTACTGAAGTTCTGTATAAGATTTAATTTGAAGAAAGGGATTTGCTACTAATGGTCTGATAAACCACAGTACTACAGACTCAAGTCTAAAGTCTTAATTTTGCATTCAGGACCCAGGTTTACTGCCTGTCTTACTAAAACCACATATCAGTTCTACTTTGTAGTTCTAACACATACACCTGCAAAGGGGAAAGAACATCAAACTGAGGTCCCAGGTGCCATACATTCTGTTTCTAAGCCTTTGGGACCTTGGCAATTACTGACTCTTTGGGCTCCTGTTTCTTCATTACAAAGTGAGGGGCTAGAATCAAATGCTCTCTAAGGCCCCTTCTGACTCAGTATTTAGGCATTTCCACATTCCAATCAGTTGGTTTCCCAACTTAGATTGCATTGTCTCCTCCTCTTTGCTTCTCTAGGTTACGTCATCCTAAGGCAGAGTTTGGGTTCTAATTGTCCTTAAGACTTCTATGGCACTCAGACTCTTTGACCTCTTAGGCATCTTTTCATGGCTCTCTGGTCTCCCTCTGGGTAACAGAATCTCATACATTTGTATTCTCTTTTTTTTTTGAGACAGAGTGTCACTCTGTTGCCAGGCTGGAGTGCAGTGGCACGATCTCAGCTCATAGCAACCTCTGCCTCCCGGGTTTAAGCAATTCTCCTGCCACAGCCTCTGAGTAGCTAGGACTACAGGCGTGCGCCACCACGCCCAGCTAATTTTTGTATTTTTAGTAGAGATGGGATTTCACCAAGTTGGCCATCTCTTGACTTCATGATCCACCCACCTCAGCCTCCCAAAGTGCTGAGATTACAGGCATGAGCCCATTTCTTTGTATTCCTAAATGCCCAATACATAGGTACACAATGTTTGTTGACTTTTTTTCCCTCTCAAGACCGTGAATTCTTGCCTCTGACCTTTGTTATATTTCAACAATAGCTATGGTGAAAGCTCTTTTTGGCCTGATGAGCCATCATTACTGTGCCAAAGGTACCCAATTCATATCCTATATATCCTAGAAATTCTCTTTTGATTGCTCAGCCCCTAGTTTCCAACTAATTATTTCTCCAAAAAATAGCTCTTGGCTGGGTGCAGTGGCTTATGCCTATAATCCCAGCACTTTGGGAGGCCAAGGCGGGTGAATCACCTGAGGTCAAGTGTTGAAGACCAGCCTGGCCAACGTGGTGAAACCCCATCTTTACTAAACATATAAAAAAATTAGCCAGGTGTGGTGGCACGTGCCTGTAATCCCAGCTACTTGAGAGGCTGAGGCAAGATAATCACTTGAACCTGGGAGGAAGGAGTTGTGCACCACTGCACTCCAGCCTGGGCAACGAAAGTGAGACTCTGGCTCCAGAAAAAAAAAATAGCTCTCTTCTGGCCTCTGCTGGTGTGATAACAAACTGTTTCATTCTTTGCTTAAGTGCATGCCAAAGAACTCAATGTAAGGACACTTCAGTTTTTTCTCTCTTCTCTTTTTTTCCCCCCTTCTCTTCTTTCTCTTCTGTGAAACAGGGTCTTGTTCTGTCACCCAGACTGGAGTGCAGTGGCCCAATCTCAGTTCACTGCAGCCTCGACTCCCCGAGCTCAAGTGATCCTCCCACCTTAGCCTCCTGAGTAGCTGGGATTACAGGCACACAGCACCACACCTGGTTATTATTTTTTCTTTTTAAGAGACAAGGTCTTGCTGTGTTGTTCAGGCTAGTCTTGAACTCCTGGGTTCAAGTGATCCTTCTGCCTCAGCTTCCCAAAGTGCTGGGATTATAGGTGTGAGCCAATACTTCAGTTTTCTAAGGACTATTCTAACATTTCAACTTGGCAAAGAGAAAGACTGAGATGTCACTTAAACTGCTAGATATGTTGAAAATACACAGCTGGATAGCAAAATCTGAGATATAGTTCAAATGCTTATTTGCAGTGGCATTTTTCAAAATTAAGCTCATGGATGTTATGTTAAAATGCCAGAGATGACAAAGTAAGATTCTTAGGTGTGTATTTCTTTAAAAGCTTGCTCCTTTAAAAAAAGTTTGTCAAATTTTGCCTAATTCTGACACTGTACTTAGTATTATGCCTGGTAAAGTTAAAGTGCTGAATAAATATTTGTTAAATAAATGAACTAGTGTTATTTGTTTTTTGTAACATTACTCTTTTTTTTTGTAATTTAATTACAAATGAAAGACCATCCTGGAGCCAGGAGCACTGGTTTACACCTGCAATACTAGCATTTGGGAGGCCAAGGCAGGAGAATCACTTGAGCTCAGGAGTTCAAGACCAGCCTGGGCAACATAGTGAAAACTCGTCTCTATAAAAAGAAAAAAATATTTATTTAAAGAAAGGCAAACTTGGGAGAAATCTTTGCCCTCTTTCAAAGTTATTTCTTTCAGAGGGCTTAAGAATGCCCTACATACATTAAAAAATACATGCTAGATGCAGTTTATTATTTTGTTATTTATTTTTTGAGACAGGGTCTCACTCTAACCCAGCCGGGAGTGCACTGGCGCAATCTGGGCTCACTGCTGCCTCAACCTCCCGGGATTCAAGGGATCCTCCCACCTCAGCCTCCCAAGTAGCTCTTGTGCCATTGCACTTGGCCTAGATGCAGTTTAAACTGAGTTACTAATACATTGAGCCTATCGGCAGCAGCCTTCCCAGTTGGACTTTGAGAAAACTTTTCACTGGATGAAATCCGCTTCATCTGGCTTTTCTCTCAAGGTAACATTATTATGGCTTCTACACATATTTGGGTACCCATAATTAACTCATTCAAACTGTCCCATTTGACAACCTTAGGTTTCAAACGGTTTAATCAGAATATCTCTTTACTAAAGGTAGAAAAGGCGCCAGTCAAATGTTAAGTGCTGACACACAGGTTCTCCATGTTTCCAAAGTTTAAATCAGAGGTCTCAAACTTTAAAAAGCTTGCTAGCAGCCAAGCGTGGTGGCTTTTGCCTGTAATCCTAGTACTTTAGGGTCTGAGATGGGTGGATCACCTGAGGTCAGGCGTTTGAGACCAGCCTGGCCAACATGGCGAAACCCCGTCTCTACCAAAAATACAAAAATTAGCTGGGCGTGGTGGCACATGCCTGTAATCCCAGCTACTTGGGAGGCTGAGGCAGGAGAACTACTTGAACCCAGGAGGTGGAGGTTGTAGCGAGCTGAGATTGTGCCACTGCAATCCAGCCTGGGTGACAGAGTGAGAGGCTCTGTCTCAAAAAAAAAAAAAAAAAAAAGCTTGCTGAAATTATATATAACTATATATAACCAGTGAATGACATTCTTATGAAAATATTATCTAACATGTCTATTATACAAATGCTTTACAAATGTATAAAGCCCTTTAATATATACTATCTTTTTAAAGAAAAGCTTGAGTGCACTGTCATAAACAGCCATTATGCATTTAAATGTATCTAACTTAACATTTTTTTTTTTTTTTGAGACAGTCTTACTGTGTTGCCCAGGCTGGAGGGCAGTGATATGATCTTGGCTCGCTGCAGCCTCTACCTCCCAGGTTCAAGCTGTTCTCCTACCTGAGCCTCCTGAGTAGCTGGGATTACAGGCGTGTGCCACCACAGCCAACTAATTTTTGCATTTTTAGTAGAGATGGGGTTTCATCATGTTGGCCAGGCTGGTCTTGAGCTTCTGACCTCAAGTGATCTACCTGCCTTGGCCTCCCAAAGTGCTAGTATTACAGGCATGAGCCATAGTGTCCAGCCACTAAAATGTTTTTAAAATGTGTCTATTTCCTTACTCCATTTAAAGGTGGAGTTGTTCCACAGCAGATAAAAAGGGAGAGAGACCTCAGTTCACTCAACTTCACAAGTTGAAGTTGAAGAGAAAATGAAAACTGAAGAGAAAATGAAGAGGGCAACTGAAGAGAAAATGAAAACTGCTATAAATGGGATGGATAGCTGTCAATTTACCATCAGGTGTAGCTGTCAATTTACCATCAGGTGTACAAACCCCACCTGTCTGCTTAGGCTGTCTCTTCAAAAGCAAAATCCACTGGAAGTGCATACAGCTCCAATCACACATCCTGTGGTGTCTTGTTGAAATTCATGTGTCTCTCAAACTCTTGGCCTTTAGAAGGACTATACTATAGTGAAGATGAGTTAGTTGATTCTGGAATTAGGCAATCATGGGTTCTAATTTCATCCCTACTAGTTATTAGAGGTAGCCATGAGATGGGTAATTCTGGCCTCTGAGGAGTGAGGAAAGGATGAGGGAGGGCTTTCTGGAAACTCTTTTTAAAAAGGGACAAAAACAAATGCCAGGTGCTTTTTACTTTTTGTGCAGAACATGACATGATGCTATAGGTAGCATAGACTACTTTACAGATAGCAGGATGAACACCAATACAAAGCAACAAAGAGAACACCAGGAGAAATCTGGGTCCCTGAGGCCATTATGGAGCTAGCTACACCAGCAGCCTTGGACTGCTGACCTCTAGACCTTTTAAGGTGAGAAAAACAAAGCCAGTAATTTGTTATTTAATCTGTTTTTTGGGTCCATTTTTTTTTTTTGCAGCTTAACATTATTTATTAAGTGATATATAAGTTCACAGGGTTGAGGATTGAAAGCTAAACATCTATGTGAAGGGTATAACACAGTTACAATCACTGTGGTATAACAAGGGTATAATCATTGAAGTGACCAATCAATGATTATTATTTTTAGGAGATAGTTGACTACCAGCAGAAAACAAAAACCAAACACAGAATAAACAATTTGGTAAGGGAAGAAAAGGGCTGAATAGAAGTGATGATAGGGTGATAAAAAATTCAAAATCATAGTCAAAGCCAAACAATGTACATAACCGGTCTGACATATAGTACATAATCAATACGTATTATTTCTTTTCCTATCCTATGGTGAGAACACAAGCTAATGCCATTTATTCACATGAGAACCTTGATGAACAAGGAAGACCAGACTAAGCAAGATTTTAGGACTCTGAAACGTAAAGATTGTATTTATAAGGTTGCTTATATTTGAGTGAGACATTCCACTCAATGTCTCTTTTATTCCTGCTTATGTAATACTGTCAAGATATGGGTCAAAGAAATACACAAAAGAGATACTGATAAACAATGCCACTAAAAAAGATGGCACAGATTGGTCAGTCATCTTAATGACTCATAAACTAGGTCCTAGAGGAATAGAAAGTTGCTAAATAGAGAAATCTGTTTTGAAACCAAATTGTTCATTTGTCAGTCCACAGAAGTAATACAATAGAATTTGAACAAATGGGCAGAGAACTCAACATATTCAACCTCAAAACTGCACCAGAAAAAACTATGGCTGAGCGCGGTGGCTCACACCTGTAATCCCAGCACTTTGAGAGGCCGAGGTGGGTGGATCACAAGGTCAAGAGATTGAGGTCATCCTGGCCAACATGGTGAAACCCCGTCTCTATTAAAAATATAAAAATTAGCTAGGCGTGGTGGCGCGCACCTGTAGTCCCAGCTACTCAGGAGGCTGAGGTGGGAGAATTGCTTGAACCCAGGAGGCGGAGGTTGCAGTGAGCCGAAATCATGCCACTGTTCCAGCCTGGTGACAGAGTGAGACTATGTATCAAAAAAAAAAAAAAGTATAATGAAAAGAAAACAGGTGAAGAGCTGGAAAATTATGATCAGATCAGAGAATAATGTTTACAGTATATGGGAAAGGAAAAAAAGTCGGTATTTGTGGACACCTTGAAAGGAATTTATGACAGTGTAGTATCTGATTCCAATTAAACAAAAGTTGGAGAGTTTAAATAAACAACTGAAACATACCCTTTCTTTCTTTTTTTTTTTTTTTTTAAAAAAAGGCTTAAATGCTAGACACTGGTATGACATAGAGAAGAGCAACTGATGAAGAAAATAAAAATCCGTAATGACTAACATGAAGTCATTGCTCAACGTAAATACCAAGGGAAGATAAAGTAAAAAGAAAAGAACTGAAAGGCAACAAATCACAGACTACAACTATTATATTTCAAAATTTTATTAGGTATTACTACATAAAGTGAATAAACAACTCTTAAGTTAGAGTGCAAAATGAAAGCACCTTGTTGTTTTAAAGGTGCAAAAGCAAACAAAATATCATAAACATTTTCAATAGAAAACTGATTTATAGATCCATTAATAGAAGATCAAAAAAAAATCAATGTTTAATACCAACTTTAACTATAAATAACTAAGAAGGAAAAAACTGTCCTCCATTCTTCTGTTTCTTTTTCAATGTCTATGTCTTTTGCTCCTTGCCTTTTGGAGAAAATATTGCGTTGTAAGGCTGACGTCTTTTTGGACGAGGACAAGGATCAAGATCTTCCTTAATATAACCTTAAAAACAAAGCAGAAACTTAGAAGACTATCTGTGTAACATATATTTCTTTCAGTTTATCTCCTGTAAACATTTCTCTTATTTGATGCTTTATAAGTTTACATCATTCTTCCGATTGTTAGCTGTGTGATGCTGATGATTAATTTCACTATTTAGCATGTTTCCTCATTTATAACTAATAATGATAGCAGCAAACATTTGCCAAATGCTTGCATACATCATCTCAAATAACTCACATTCCTTTGAAGTAGTTTCTACTATACCTGTTTCACAGATGAGGTAAGAGACTCAAGGAAGTTAAATTACTTGTTCAAGTTCACAAAGCTAGAAAGTAGAAGAGCTGAGACCTGGCCCAAGCTCTTTCTTATTCCAGATCCAGAGCTCTTAAACACTTTCCTATTCTGCCTCCCATAGGTAGTTGCAAAGGGGGACAAAGTGCTAAACGTGACCTCTACTATTATACATCTCAGGTACTTACCAAAAAAGACTTTTTACAGTAGCTATTTCAGTAGACAATTCCTATATACCCTTCAGACGATTCGATCTCCTAAGGTGTCTCTAAGCATGTAATTTTCAGGGGAAATCTGCTCTGCCATACACATAGGGGTACACACACAGGCTCTATCCAGACTGTCTGATTCTGTCTGGTGACCAAGCAACGAGATATCACATCAAAGGTGACTAAATCTGGCTTACTAATGGGGAAAGCAGAAATATAGTGAAAGCTGTCAGAGACTTTGCATCTTCTGGAAAAACCATCTTACAATTAAACAACTGGAGCTTCTCCAAAAGTGAAGGTTTCTCCCTCCTTGCTGTGCAGCTAAACCATCAGAACTTTTTTTTTTTTTTTTGAGACAAAGTCTCACTGTGTCACCCAGGCTGGAGTGTGATGGGCACGATTTCGGCTCACTGCAACCTCCACCTCCCAGGTTCAAGAGATTCTCCTGTCTCAGCATCCCAAGTAGCTGGGATTACTTGCCATGTGTCACCATGCTAGGCTAATTTTTGTATTTTTAGTAGAGATGGAGTTTCACCATGTTGGCCAGGCTGCTCTCGAATTCCTGACCTCAGATGACCCACCCACCTTGGCCTCCCAAAGTGCTGGGATTACAGGTGTGAGCCACCATTAGAACTCTTAATTGAGAATAGTTTCTTTTTAAAATTAAATTAAATTAATTGTTTTTTTTGAAACAGGGTCTTGCTCTGTTGCTTAGGCTGGAGTGCCTTGGTGCAATCATGGCTCACTGCAGCCTCAACCTCCAGGGCTCAAGCCATCCTCCCACTCAGCCTCCTGAGTTACTGCTGGGACTATAGGCATGTCCATCATACCTGGCTAATTTTATTATTTATTTCTTATAGAGTCAGGGTCTCACTCTGTTGCCCAGGCTGGTCTCAAACTCCTGGGCTCAATGAATCCTCCCACCTTGGACTCCCAAAGTGCTGGGATTACAGGTGTGAGACACTGTGTCCAGCCAAGAATAGTTTCTATAAGATGGCAAGGCTGAACTGAAATTCTAGGTGGTAATTTTATCATTTGACATTTATTCAATACTACTTTATCTTCTTGTGGAAAAATTTTTTTTTTAAGACAAGTACAGTAGTGAGAAGGGAGAGAAAGAGCAGAACAAGGAGTTCCATCTATATCTGAACGATCAACTGTGATAACTTATTGCCTCTGGACCAGCTAAAACTCAGTATTTTAAACCACAACATATGACTTAGTCTGTAACTGGGTGGTCTTTGGACCATGGAGAAAATAGCAAAAAATAATAAATAGGTCAGATAAGTCCCTGCTTAGCTAATATATTCCATCTCCTATGGTTTTTTCCTAAAGAGCTTCATTCAAGTATAATACTTGGTATATAATAAATTGTACATATGTAATGTGAATATTCAACTCTCACATTTTAGGATGAGTTTGAATTAAAATTCTTCATAAAACTAAGTAAATTCTCTGATTAAAAAGAATGTCTGTACCAACATTCATTTAATAGCAAATGAGTTTTGAACTATCTGTACCACAGACACAAAAAGTCTAAGACTACAATAATGTAGAGAGTAAAATCTTCAGTTACAGAGGCCCTGTTAGGCTGGGCTTGGTGGCTCATACCTGTAATCCCAGCACTTTGGGAGGCTGAAGCGGGTGGATCACTTGAGGTCAGGAGTTTGAGACCAGCCTGGCCAATACGGTGAAACCCCATCTCTACTAAAAACATACACACAAAAAAATAGCTGGGTGTGGTGGTGCATGCCTGTAGTCCCAGCTACTTGGGAGGCTGCGGGAGGAGAATCACTTGAACCCAAGAGGCGGAGGCTGTGGTTAGCTGAAATCGTGCCATTGCACTCCAACCTGGGTCTTGCAGCGAGACTCCATCTCCTAGTTATTAAATGTTCTTATGAGCTCCTCTGAAATGATATTTTTACAACAAAGGGTCTGTGAGATGGACCCTGCTTAATTAAATAGCTTCTTTAAGGTTAAAGACTCGAGCACTTCATTTCATTTAAACCAATGATTACAGTAAAGTTTAGACTTTAGTGACTATGAATTACTATATGCCTGGAATACTGGTAATGTCCAGATTGATAGTCCTAGCTTGAGCACAGCAATGGGAATGTGTGACCCCAAAGATAGTTATATGACATGAAGACTTCAGAACACACACCTAACTATCTTAACTCTGGCAGAAAATGTAAAACCAGAAAAGTGAGAATCTATTTTTTTAGCATTATGCTGCTGGTAAGACAGAACAAAAATTACTACTCATGACCTTTTATTAACAGCCTAAAAGCTGAATACGTTCTCAAATTATATTAAATATAAGTGTCATATCTAAACAAGCTAGTTGGGTGTCAACAACCTAACCAATAAACATTTTTAAAATTCAGATACCATTTATAAACATCCAGCATTCTGGGTAAGTGAGGTTTTAAGATCCAAAATTCATAGTAGTAGATTTAAAAAGATGCTCTCTTTTTAAACATAACTTTGCTGGTAGTTTAGTTTTTGTAAGGTTATTTATTTTACTTAAAGTCATTTTAGCTGGGTGCAGTGCCTCATGGCTGTAATCTCAGCGTTTTGGGAGGTCAGGGCAGGAGGGCCACTTGAGGCCAGGAGTTCAAGAACAGCCTGAGCAACAGAGTGAGACCCTGTCTCTAGGAAAAAAAAAAAAGTGCTGGGTGTGGTGGCATATGCCTGTAGTCCTAGCTACTTGGAAGGCTGAGGTAGGAGGATAGTTTGAGCCCATAAGTCTGAGCCTTCAGTGAGCCATGATTAAGTATGCCACTATACTCTAGTCTGGGTGACAGAGTGAGACCCTATCCAAAAAAAAATTTTTTTTTGATGATAGAAGAAAAGAGAAATTGCTTTTTAAAATTTGAATGGTAAACCAGAATAATATACACACAGTCACATTAAAGTGATATAAACAGTCTCTAATTCCAACTAAATTACTGAAGAGTCCTTTTATCTTTAGGAATGTTTTTATGTCACAAAACTACCACCCAATTTGCAGCCAAAGGTAAAGAGAACCATAGAAAAAAGGTACATGTTCACACTTGGGAATATACAGTATTTTATTTTATTATCTTATTTTATTTTTGAGATAGAGTCTTGCTCTGTCACCCAGGCTGGAGTACAATGGCACAATGTCGGCTCATTGCAACCTCTGTTTCCTGGGTTCAAGCAATTCTCTTGCCTCAGCCTCCAGAGTAGCTGAGCTACAGGCATGTGCCACCAAGCCTGGCTAATTTTTTGTATTTTTAGTAGAGATGGGGCTTCATCATGTTGGCCAGGCTGGTCTTAAACTCCTGACTTCAGATGATCCATCCATCTCGGTCTCTCAAAGTGCTGGGATTACAGGCATGAGCCACCATGCCTGGCCAAGTATTTTAAAAAATCAATTATAAAATGTTAAAATCTATACTCTCACCTCTTTCCATACAAGTCTGAGTGGAAGGAAAACCAACTTCCCAAAAATTCTCTGGTGTGTTGGGTGGAATGTAGCGGAATCGGTGTCTTGAGCAGGAAGCCAACTTCTTTTCTCTTTCTTCTGCTGACATATCTGCATAATACTAATAATAAAAACTGGTAAGCTTTTTCACTGAAGAATAGTAAGTGTAGTGTTATGCTTACTGATTATAAACTAGAAGCCAAGAAAAGCCATTTACTAAGATATTCAGCATTCTAAGGAAACTTAATACTCACTGATGATACTACTAGTAATTAATTCTTGAGATGGAGTCCTCACACTGTCACCCGGGCTGGAGTGCAATGGCGCAATCTTGGCTCACTACAACTTCTACCCACCGGGTTCACGAGATTTTCCTGCCTCAGCCTCCCAAGTAGATGGGATTATAGGTGCACACCACCACACCCGGCTAATTTTTTTGTATTTTTAGTAGAAAGGGTTTCACTATGTTGGCCAGATTGGTCTTGAACTCCTGGCCTCATGATCTGCCCGCCTCAGCCTCCCAAAGTGCTGGGATTACAGGTGTGAGCCACTGCGCCTGGCCTAGTAATTAATTCTTACAGACAGTATTAATTACTTACTAACAGTAATCAGTGCTGATGTTGGTCTGTGAAGTGTCTATTTCACTTATGAGAAAAGGAGCTTGTATCACAATGTAAACCAATAAAGTGCTTCTTTCATCAACAAAGTCTTAAAATGAAAAAAAAGCCGGCTGAACTTCACAGTGTGATTAGTGATACAGCTGATTTATACACTGGTACAAACTCTTTATCCTTATTAGACCAGTAACAAAAATTCAGAGGTCTACATGTTTCTTGTTATTTGAATGTAACGTGTATTTCAAAGTAATTTTCCTATCTCTACAGTTTTAAAAAATAATTTAGACCTGAATGTAGTAGGCTCCATGACTTCTCTCTTTAAGGTTTCAGTTAGGATCAAAAACACACTATTTTTTTGCAATGTGGAAACAAAGAACTTGAACTTCATGCAAACAAGGATAAAACTGTATGTAAAAATTGTACAGCTTTTCAAGGCCCAGACCTAACGAAATAAAGTAGTAGTTTAAGGTTTAATAGTACATAGGTGACAGAATCAAATTTTTTTTTTGAGAGATGGAGTCTTGCTCTATCACCCAGGCTGGGGTGCAGTGGCACAATCTTGGCTTGCTGCAACCTCTGCCTCCCGTGTTCAATCAGTTCTCCTGCCTCAGCTTCCCAAGTAGCTGGTGTGCACCACCATGTCCAGCTAATTTTGTATTTTTAGCAGAGATGGGGTTTCACTATATGTTGGCCAGGCTGGTCTCGAACTCCTGACCTCAAGTGATCCCACCCGTCTTGGCCTCACAAAGTGCTGGGATTATAGGCATGAGCCACCCAGAATCACATATTTAATTCAACCAATTCCTTCATTTTACACTTGAGAAACAGAAAGTGAAAGTGGTAATTTGCCAAAGATAGCACCTATTGAAAGTGATAAACCTAAACCTAGAATTTAAATTTGAAGTAAAAGCTTTTAGTACATTTCTATTTTACGTAGATTAAAGGTGTTAAAGAAGCTGGGTGAAACAACATTATTCAGGTATCCTTTTCTTCGTTCTCACTGCCCTAAGTATAAGCCTTTGTTACCTTAGTCTGGGCTTTGGGATGAGATGACCTTAGACAATCAGGGCTTATTGGAAAAAAAAAAACACTTCCACTGAATGAAAACATACTTGAGAAACAGTAGTCAGTCAGTGCAGCTGCAGTTAACACAGCAAGCAAGTAGGTGAGTGGTAGAACAGGAAATCAGAGAGGAAGTGTGGAAACAGGAAATCAGAGTTTGTTGTCCTGATGAGGACTTTGGATTCTTTTTCTTAGTGGGATGGGAAGACACTGAAAGATTCTGGGAATGACATGATTCCACTTTTATTCTAAAAAGATTATTAGGGAAAAAAAGACCATTCACTGCTGAGCTAAAAGTATATTGCGAAGAGACAAGAATGAAAAGTAAAAGAGAATGGGGACAGGTACATGGAAACTCTCTATACTTTCTGTAAAACTTTGCTGTGAACCTATAACTGCTCTAAAAAAATAAAGTTTTAGAGTTAAAAAAAAATGACCAGGAGAGAACTTAGAAGCTATTACAACAGCCTAGACAAGATAAAATGTTGCTTTGGTCCAGAGCATTACTGGTGTTGATAATAAGTGGATGGAAATGGGACATATTTTGAAGGAAGAATCAATGGGATTTGTTGATACATAAGTTATTGAGATATGAAAGAAAAAAGTAGTGAATAAACTACAAGATCTCAGGACATATAGGAGACTCAGTGGTGAGGTTTGGAATTGAGGGCAGATATTGTATGTTTGGTTTCGGATGTGTGAAATTTGCGATCACTATTGCACATCCACATGAGTACTGCACACTCCACTTGTAGAACAGGCAATGGGATAAATTTAAGAACTGCAAGCATATAGTTAGTATTTAAGTACATGGGACTGGCACTCCTACTTCTGGTCATGATGGAGTAACAGAACAGATTCACCCACCTATCTTAAATAACTACTAAAACTAAAATGTATACAATAATGGTTTTCAGAGATTGGATAACAGACAGCATGGGAAATGATTATTGAGAATGAACACAACTTAACAGTGTTTCTAGCAAAAAGCTTTTTTCTAACTAGTAGGATTAGTTCTAGATCATAGAGTTATGGTTATAACTAAAAACTGGAGATTTATTCATGCAGACCATATTCTTTAAGAAATCATGATATATTCAATTTGTGTAATGAAAACTCATGGACTCACATTATAGGCTTTTGCTTGTATTGGCAAACTGCTTTCAAAAATAGTAATCCCAACTTATATTCCCATTGTTAGTATGTGAGAGCACATTTTCACCCAATGCTTACCTGCATTACAATCTAGTCATACTGTCACATATAATTTTAATGTGTTTGGTTATCAAATTTTCTAGCCCATATGTTAAAAAGGAATTTTAAAATGGGAAGTAAACTGCTGAAGTCAGGCATCTGAGAGCTAATGGACAACAAGGGAAGAAATAAAAACAGCATGTTCCAGGACAAAACAGAACCTGCCTGGGACTAGTTAGTAAAAGGACAATCAGTACAGTTGGCCCTTCATATTCTTGGGTTCTGCATTCATGGATTCAACCACATGTGGGTCAAAAATATTCAGAAAAAAACCTTGCATCCATATTGAACATGTACAGACTACTTTTCTTGTCATTCCCTAAACAACACAGTATAAGAACTATTTACATAGCATTTACATTGTAATAGGGATTAGGAGTAATCTAGAGGTAATTTAAAGTACATGAAAGAATGTGCATAGATTATAGGCAAATACCATGTCATTTTGTATCAGGGACTTGCACATCTGTGAATTTTGGTACCACAGTAGGTCCGGAAGCCAGTTCCCCAAAGATACAAAGGGAGGTCTGTACCATCTACTTCAACATCCAAGACAAGCAATGTACAAAAAGAAAAATGTAAGTGTTTAAGTGTTTATTCATTACATCTTGTTTAGGAAGAAAAATGTTTGGCACAGTGGCTCATGCCCATAATCTCAGCACTTCAGGAGGCCAAGGAGGGCAGATTACCTGAGGTTGGGAGTTCAAGACCAGCCTGACCAACATGGATAAAACCCATCTCTATTGAAAATTGGGAGGCTGAGGCAGGAGAATTGCTTGAACCCAGGCAGTGGAGACTGTGGTGAGCTGAGATTGCGCCACTGCACTCCAACCTGGGCAACAAGAGTGAAACTCAGTCTCAGAAAAAAAAAAGAACTTGGCCGGAAGCAGTGGCTCATGCCTGTAATCCCAGCACGTTGAGAGGCCTAGGTGGTGGAACTCCGCTTGAGGTTAGGAGTTTGAGACCAGCCTGGCCAAATAGTGAAACCTTGTCTCTGCTAAAAACACAAAAATTAGCCATGTGTGGTGGTGGGCACCTGTAATCCCAACTACTCAGAAGGCTGAGGCAGGAGAATTGCTTGAACCCAGGAGGCGGAGTTTGCAGTGAGCCAAGATCACGCCACTACACTCCAGCTTGGGCAACAGAACGAGACTCTGTCTCAAAAAAAAAAAAAAAAAAGAACTTATAGTGGTACCAATTATTTCAAAAAAATTATGAGTATACTTCATTTCCTGAGTGCTGGTGAAAATCATAAATGTTACAGTAAAGTTTCCTACTAAAATATCAAAGGTTTCTCCATATAGTGTATGTATAGCGGCCTTTGCTATAACACAACACAAGAGGGAACAACTAATGGAAATACAGAAAAGAAAAATGGCATGAATGTCTTAAGCTAGTCATACGAACTAGGGCTTATGTCCCAGACTCACGTAATCTAAGAGAAACTGAGGGCTTTTCATCTGTTTATATCTCTCAGGTCACAGCCAGAATACTTTTTTTTTTTAAAAGACAGTCTCGCTTTGTCACCCAGGCTGAAGTGCAGTGTCAAAATCTCGGCTCACTGTAACCTCTGCCTCCTGGGTTTAAAGTGATTCTCATGCCTCAGCAGCCTGAGTAGCTAGAATTACAGGTGTGAGCCAGCCACACCCAGCTAATTTTTGTAATTTTAGTAGAGACAGGGTTTCACATGTTGGCCAGGCTGGTCTTGAACTTCTAGCCTCAAGTGATCTGCGCTCAGCCTCCCAAAGTACTGGGATTACAGACATGAGCCACTGCACCCAACCCAGAATATTTTTTATTCCTTCTGTTATGTCTGGCTCAAGTAAGAGGTTTCTAAAACAAATATGGTTTGTATATGTGATTTTAAAATCATGCATTTATTATCTATAAAGCCATACTTAAAATTAGTATCACATTAGTACTTACAATGTCACATTCTTTACATGTATGCCCAAGCAGTTTTCTTCTCTCCTCTTTTTTCCGAACCACCTCAATATGAGGAAAATTTTGCAAGCTAGTCTCTCTGGGGGAAAAATGAATTAAATTACAAAGCTTAGAGTTCAGAGGAGAAATAATTCCCAAAACATTCATTCATTTTATTTGAAATGCTTATTCAGTATATCAGGAAACTATTGCTTCAACAAATACTTATTAAGTGCTTACTATACACCAAGTATTTTTATTGATTTTTTTTTCTAACTAAAAAATAAAACTATTTACTATCCAAAGTGATGTACAAATTCAGGGTAATCCCCATCAAAATACCAATAATGTTCTTCACAGAAATATCCATTTACCTAGAGACAGGTTGGAGCACAATAGCGCAATCTTGGCTCACTGCAACCTCTGCCTCCAGGGGTTCAAGCGATTCTTGTGCCTCAGCCTTCGGAGTAGCTAGGATTACAGGTCTGTGCCACCACACCTGGCTAATTTTTGTATTTTTAGTAGAGACAGGGTTTCACCATGTTGGTCAGGCTGCTATTGAACTCCTGACCTCAGGTGATCTGCCCACATCAGCCTCCCAAAGTGCCAGTATTACAGGCATGAGCCACCGCAACCAGCCTTTTACAGAAATGTAAAAACAATCCTAAAATTAGTATGAAACCATTAAAGACACAGCAACAGCCAAAGTAATCCTGAGCAAAGAGAACAAAGCTGGACGGGCACAGTGGCTCACTTGAGGTTGAGTTTGAGACCAGCCTGGACAACATGGCAAAACCCCGTCTCTAATAAAAATACAAAAATTAGCCAGATATGGTAGCACAGGCCTGTAATCCCAGCTACTCAGGAGGCTGAGGCCTCAAAACTGCTTGAACCTGGAAGGCAAAGGTTGCAGTGAGCCAAGACTGCGCCACTGCACTCTAGTCTGGACGACAGGGTGAGACTGTCTGAAAAAAAAAAAAAGCAGCAGCAAGCTGGTGGCAAAATATTATCAGACTTCAAACTATACAAAGCTATAGTTATCAAAACAGCATGGTACTGGCATAAAAACAGATATACAGAGCAATGGAACAGAGTATCAGAAATTAATTAATGAGTCTATAGTAAACTGATTTTTTTTTTTTTTTGAGACGGAGTCTCGCACTGCTGCCCAGGCTAGAGTGCAGTGGCGCTATCTCGGCTCACTGCAACCTCCGTCTCCCAGGTTCAAGCGATTCTCCTGCCTCAGCCTCCTGGAGTAGCTGAGATTACAGGCACACACCAGCACACCTGGCTAATTTTTGTATTTTTAGTAGAGATGGGGTTCCACTATGTTGGCCAGGCTAGTCTCGAATTCCTGATCTCGTGATCCACCTGTCTCCGCCTCCCAAAGTACTGGGATTACAGGCATGAGCCACCGTGCCTAGCTGATTTTATTTTTTGAGACAGAGTTGTTGCTCAGGATGGAGTGCCATGGTGCCGTGTCTGCTCACTGCAACCTCTGCAGTGAGCAGAGGGTTCAAGCAATTCTCCTGCCTCAGTCTCCCAAGTAGCTGAGATTACAGGCATGCACCACCATGCCTGGCTAATTTTGTATTTTTAGTACAGACAGGGTTTCTCCATGTAGGTCAGGCTGGTTTTGAACTCCTGACCTCTGGTGATCCACCTGCCTCAGCCTCCCAAAGTGTTGGGATTACAGGCGTGAGCCACTGCACCTGGCTAGTCAACTGATTTTTTACATAGGAGCCAAGAACATTCACTGGGGAAAGGATAGCCTCTTTAATAAATGGTGCTGGTAAAACAGGGTATCCCCTTGAAGAAGAATGAAAATAGGCTCCTATTTCTTATCCAACATAAAAATAAACTCAAAGTGAGTCAAATACCTAAATGTAAGACCAAAACTATAAAATTAGAAAAAAAACACGGGAAATGTTTCAGGACATTGGTCTGGGAAAAGATTTTATGAATAAGACCTCAAAATAGCAGACAATAAAAGCAAAAATAAACAAGTGGGATTATATTGAAAGGCAATTACTATTACTTCCTTTTTCTTTCACTGGCTGAAAATAATAATTAGGTTAGGAGATAAAATATAATAACCTATTTAAAAATGAACACTGTATTATGAAATCCATAAACTGGCATTGTATAACATAAAAAAAGAAATACTGCCTGTTTTCAGTACTAAGAACCCAGATTTCGGGACTAACCTCTTCTTCCCAGAGAAGAGAGTCACCTGTTTGTATGCCACTTGCCATTTTGTTTACGAGAAACATTACTGGCCAGGTGTGGTGGCTCATGCCTATAATCCCAGCACTTAGGGAGACTGAGGCAAAAGGATTTTTTGAGGCCAAGACCAGGGTTTGAGACCAGCCTGGGCAACATAGCAAGACCCCTGTCTCTACAAAAAATAAAAATAAAAAATTAGCTGCATGTGGTGGTACCACCTATAGTCCAGGTACTCAGGAGGCTGAGGTGGGAAGACTGCCTGAGCCCAGGAGTTTGAGGCTGCCGTGAACAATGACTGTGCCATTGCACTCTAGCCTAGGTGACAAAGTGAGATCCTGTCCCCTCTCCGAAAGAAAGAAAGAAAGAAAAAGAAAGAAAGAAAGAAAGAGAGAAAAATAGATAGATTACCTTATGCTGCCTCCACCTACAATGAGTTCTTAAAAATATTAGGCATAATTATCATTTGTGATTGTCTTTAAATGAGTTAAGATCCTACTGTGAATCATGGAAACTAAAGCCACTAGGTATGGTTTAAAATGCTATGGAGTACTTTGGGAATAAAGAGCAATCAGGAAGCACAAAATTTTATTTTATTTATTATTATTTCCTTTTTTTTAAAAAATAATTTTTTTTTTAAAGATGTGGTTCCACCATGATGGCCAGGCTGGTCTTGAACTCCTGACCTCGGGTGATCCACCCACCTCGGCTTCCCAAAGTGCTAGGATTACAGGTGTGAGCCACCATGCCCCGCCTATTATTATTTAGTTTTAAGACAGGTTCTTGCTTTGTTGCCCAGGCTGGAGTAAAGTGGCATGAGCATAGCTTACTGTAGCCTTGAACTCCTGGGCTCAAGCGATCCTCCTGCTTCAGCCTCCTGAGTTAGCCAGGACTACAAGTCCAAGTCACAAGGCCCAGCTAAATTTTGCTTTTTAGTAGAGATGAAGTCTTACTATGTTGCCTAGATCGGTCTTGAAGTCCTGGCCTCACAAATGTTTTTAATGCCATCTGTAATAGTGAATCCTTTCCAGAGGTTTTCAGTTTACTTTGCCCATCACAGGAATCACCATCAATGGCAGCTATATTCTTACAACATTTCTTAAGTAATAGAACTTGAAAGTCGAGAGAGATCCAAGATGGCCGATTAACAACAGCTCAGGAATGTAGCTCCCAGTGAAAGTGCAGAGAACGAGTGGACGCCGCACTTTCCGATAAATTTTTGTTGCCCACAGACCGGGAGATTCCCGGCAGAGGAGCCACACGGGTCATCAGTGCAACTCTTTTGGCCAGCGCAGCTGTTTTGCCGGTGCCCCAGCATGGCGCTTCTCGGTGCGGAGTATACGGGACGGACAGGCTCGGCTGGTCCCATCCCCGCAAGGAAAACAGCAATTGGAAGCACTGAGGACTGAGAGTTTCATAGCAAGCACAGCGAACCCGGGAAGGTCCGGCTCTGTGGGGAACGGGCATCTGCCAAAGGAAAACTAAGAAACAGAAAAAACTTCATCATCGGGCGGAGAGAGATCCAAGATGGCCGCGTAGCAGCAGCTCAGGATTGTAGCTGCCAGTGAAAGCGCAGAGAGTGAGTGGACGCCGCAATTGCAGACGAATTTTTGATGCCCACAAACTGGGAGATTCCCGGCGAAGGAGCCACACGGGTTGCCAGTGCGACTCTTTTGGCCGGTGCGGCTGTTTGGCCGGCGCTCTGGTGTGGCGCTTCTCAGTGCGGAGTATACGGGACTCAGTGTCCTTCTAGTTGGCTCCGCTGGTCCCATTCCCACAAGGAGAACAGCAATTGGAAGCACTGAGGACTGAGAGCAAGCACAGCTGAACCCGGGAAGGCCCAGCTCTGTGGGGAAGGGACATCCGCCGAAGGAAAACTAAGAAACAGAAAAAACTTCATAACTAACAAGCTGGACGTCCACTCAGAGACCCAATCAGAAAGTCGGCAATTACAAAGACGACAGGTGGATAAATCCACAAAAATGGGAGGAAACCAGTGCAAAAAGGCTGAGAACACCCGAAATCAGAATGCCTCTCCTCCTATAGGGGATCGCAGCTCCTCATCAGCAAGAGAACAAGGCCTGATGGAGGATGAGTGTGAGGAACTCACAGAATCGGGCTTCAGAAGGTGGATAATAAGAAACTTCTGTGAGCTAAAAGAATATGTTCTAACCCAATGCAAAGAAACTAAGAACCTTGAAAGAAGATTTAACGAAATGCTAATGAGAATGGACAATTTAGAGAAGAATATAAGTGAATTGATGGAGCTGAAAAACACAACACGAGAACTTCACGAAGCATGCACAAGTTTCAACAGCCGAATTGACCAAGCAGAAGAAAGGATATCAGAAGTCGAAGATCAACTCAATGAAATAAAACGAGACGGCAAGATGACAGAAAAAAGGGTAAAAAGGAATGAACAAAGTCTCCAAGAAATATGGGACTATGTGAAAAGACCTAATCTACGTTTGATAGGTGTACCTGAATGTGACGAAGAGAATAAATCCAAGCTGGAAAATACTCTTCAGGATATTATCCAGGAAAACTTCCCCAACCTAGCAAGGCAGGCCAATATTCAAGTCC
>PVKP010032920.1:0-25435 GCA_004027715.1 Plecturocebus donacophilus | reverse complement strand
ATAAAACAAGAAGGCCAGATTAGAGAAAAACGGGTAAAAAGCAATGAAAAAAGTCTCCAAGAAATATGGGACTATGTGAAAAGACCTAATCTATGTTTGATAGGTGTACCTGAATGTGACGAAGAGAATGAATCCAAGCTGGAAAACACTCTTCAGGATATTATCCAGGAAAACTTCCCCAACCTAGCAAGGCAGGCCAATATTCAAGTCCAGGAAATACAGAGAACACCACAAAGATATTCCTTAAGAAGAGCAACCCCAAGGCACATACTCATCAGATTCACCAGGGTTGAAATGAAGGAGAAAATGCTAAGGGCAGCCAGAGAGAAGTGTCGGGTTACCCACAAAGGGAAGTCCATCAGAGTCACAGCGGATCTCTCAGCCGAAACCCTACAAGCCAGAAGAGAGTGGGGGCCAATATTCAACATCCTTAAAGAAAAAAACTTTCAACACAGAATTTCATATCCAGCCAAACTAAGCTTCATAAGCGAAGGAGAAATAAAATTCTTTACGAACAAGCAATAAATCGGAGATTTCATCACCACCAGGCCTGCTTTACAAGAGCTCCTGAAAGAAGCATTAAACATAGAAAGGAACAACCAGTACCAGCCACTCCAAAAACATACCAAATGGTAAAGAGCATCGACACAATGAAGAAACTGCATCAACTAACGGGCAAAACAGCCAGCTAGCATCAAAGTGGCAGGATCAAATTCACACATAACAATACTAACCCTAAAAATAAATGAGCTAAACACCCCAATCAAAAGACACAGACTGCCAAATTGGATAAAAAGCCAAAACCCATCGGTGTGCTGTATCCATGAAACCCATCTCACCTGCAAGAATACACAAAGGTTCAAAATAAAGGGATGGAGGAAGATTTACCAAGCAAATGGAGAGCAAAAAAAAGCAGGAGTTGTAATTCTAGTCTCTGATAAAATAGACTTTAAACCAACAAGTATCAAAAGAGACAAAGAAGGACATTACATAATGGTAAAAGGATCAATGCAACAAGAAGAGCTAATGATCCTAAATATATATGCACCCAATACAGGAGCACCCAGATACATAAAGCAAGTTCTTAATGACTTACAAAGAGACTTAGACTCCCACACAATAATAGGGGGAGACTTTAACACTCCACTGTCAATATTAGACAGATAAACAAGATAGAAAATTAACAAGGATATCCAGGACTTGAACTCAGACCCGGACTAAGCAAACCTAATAGACATATACAGAACTCTCCACCCCAAATCCACAATATATACATTCTTCTTGACACCACATCACACCTATTCTAAAACTGACCACATAATTGGAAGTAAATCACTCCTCAGCAAATGCAAAAGAATGGAAATCATAACAGTCTCTCAGACCACAGTGCAATCAAGTTAGAACTCAGAATACAGAAACTAACTCAGAACCACACAGCTTCATGGAAACTGAACAACTGGCTCTTGAATGTTGACTGGATAAACAATGAAATGAAGGCAGAAATAAAGATGTTCTTCGAAACCAATGAGAACGAAGACACAACATACCAGAATCTCTGGGACACATTTAAAGCAGTGTCTAGAGGAAAATATATAGCAATAAATGCCCATATGAGAAGCAATGAAAGATCTAAAATCGACACCCTATCGTCAAAATTGAAAAAGCTAGAGGAGCAAGATAAAAAAATACTCAAAACCTAGCAGAAGACAAGGAATAACTAAGATCAGAACAGAACTGAAGGAGATAGAGACACAAAAACCCCTTCAAAAAATCAATAAATCCAGGAGCTGGTTTTTCAAAAAGGTCCAACAAAATAGACAGACCACTAGCCAGATTAATAAAAAAGAAAAGAGAGAATGATCAAATAGATGCAATAAAAAATGATAAAGAGGATATCACCACAGATTCCACAGAAATACAAACCACCATCAGAGATTATTACAAACAACTCTATGCACATAAACCAGTAAACCTGGAAGAAATGGATAAATTCCTGGACACTTGCATCCTCCCAGGTCTAAACCAGGAAGAAGTTGAAACCCTGAACAGACCAATAACAAGGGCTGAAGTTGAGGCAGCAATCAACAGCCTACCAACCAAAAAAAGCCCACGTCCAGATGGGTTCACAGCCGAATTCTACCAGACATACAAAGAGGAGCTGGTACCATTCTTTCTGAAACTATTCCAAACAATCCAAAACGAGGGAATCCTTCTCAAATCATTTTATGAGACCAACATCATCCTGATACCAAAACCCAGCAGAGACTCAACAAGAAAAGAAAACTTCAGGTCAATATCCATGATGAACATAGATGCAAAAATCTTCAATAAAATATTGGCAAACCAATTGCAACAGCACATCAAAAAGCTTATCCACCATGATCAAGTAGGCTTCATCCCAGGGATGAAAGGCTGGTTCAAATACACAAGTCTATAAACGTAATTCACCACATAAACAGAACCAAAGACAAAAACCACATGGTCATCTCAATAGATGCAGAGAAGGCCTTTGACAAAATTCAACAGTGCTTTATACTAAAAACCCTCAATAAACTAGGTATCAATGGAATGTATCACAAAATAATAAAAGCTATTTATGACAAACCCACAGCCAATATCATACTGAATGGGCAAAAACTGGAAGCATTCCCTTTGAAATCTGGTGCTAGACAAGGATGCCCTCTCTCACCACTCCTATTCAATACAGTATTGAAAGTTCTAGCCAGAGCAATCAGGCAAGAAAAAGAAATAAAGGGTACTCAGTTAGGAAAGGAGGAAGTCAAATTGTCTCTATTTGCAGATGACATGATTGTATATTTACAAGACCCCATTGTCTCAGCCCAAAATCTGCTGAAACTGATAAGCAACTTCAGCAAAGTCTCAGGATACAAAATCAATGTGCAAAAATCACAAGGATTCCTATACACCAATAACAGACTTAAAGAGAGCCAAATCAAGAATGAACTGCCATTCACAATTGCTACAAAGAGAATAAAATACCTAGGAATACAACTAACAAGGAACGTAAAGGACCTCTTCAAGGAGAACTACAAAACACTGCTCAATGAAATAAGAGAGGACACAAACAGATGGAGAAACATTCCACACTCATGGTTAGGAAGAATCAAAATTGTGAAAATGGTCATACTGCCCAAAGTAATTTACAGATTCAATGCTATCCCCATCAAGCTACCAATGACCTTCTTCACAGAACTGGAAAAAAAACATCTTAAACTTCATATGGAACCAAAGGAGAAACATTCCACACTCATGGTTAGGAAGAATCAATATTGTGAAAATGGCCATACTGCCCAAAGTAATTTACAGATTCAATGCTATCCCTATCAAGCTACCAATGACCTTCTTCACAGAACTGGAAAAAAAAAACCATCTTAAACTTCATATGGAATCAAAAGAGAGCCCACATAGCCAAGTCAATTCTAAGCAAAAAGAACAAAGCTGGAAGCATCGCACTACCTGACTTCAAACTATACTACAAGGCTACAGTAATCAAAACAGCATGGGACTGGTACCAAAACAGAGATATAGACGAATGGAACAGAACAGAGGCCTGGGAGACAATGCCACACAACTACAACCACCTGATCTTTGACAAACCTGACAAAAACAAGCAATTGGGAAAGGAATCCCTGTTTAATAAATGGTGTTGGGAAAACTGGCTAGCCATGTGCAGAAAGCAGAAACTGGACCCCTTCCTGACACCTTACACTAAAATTAACTCCAAATGGATTAAAGACTTAAACATAAGACCTAACATCATAAAAACCCTAGAAGAAAATCTAGGCAAAATCATTCTGGACGTAGGCATAGGCAAGGACTTCATGAACAAAATACCAAAAGCATTGGCAGCAAAAGCCAAAATAGACAAATGGGACCTAATCAAACTCCAAAGCTTCTGCACAGCAAAAGAAACAGTCATTAGAGTGAATTGGCAACCAACAGAATGGGAAAAATTTCTTCAATCTACCCATCTGACAAAGGGCTAATATCCAGAATCTACAAAGAACTAAAACAGATTTACAAGAAAAAAAACAAACAAGCCCATTCAGAAGTGGGTGAAGGATATGAACAGACACTTTACCAAAGACATACATGAGGCCAACAAACATATGAAAAAATGCTCATCATCACTGGTCGTTAGAGAAATGCAAATCAAAACTACATTGAGATACCATGTCACGCCAGTTAGAATGGCAATCATTAAAAAATCTGGAGACAACAGATGCTGGAGAGGATGTGGAGAAATAGGCACACTTTTACACTGTTAGTGGGAGTGTCAATTAGTTCAACCATTGTGGAAGACAGTGTGGCGATTCCTCAAGGACCTAGAAATAGAAATTCCATTTGACCCAGCAATCCCATTACTGGATATATATGGAAAGGACTATAAATCATTCTACTATAAGGACATATGCACACGAATGTTCATTGCAGCACTGTTTACAATAGCAAAGACTAGGAACCAACCCAAATGCCCATTGATGATAGACTGGACAGGGAAAATGTGGCACATATACACCATGGAATACTATGCAGCCATAAAACACAATAAGTTTGTGTCCTTTGTAGGGACATGGATGAATCTGGAAACCATCATTCTCAGCAAACTGACACAAGATCAGAAAATCAAACACCGCATGTTCTCACTCATAGGCGGGTGTTGAACAATGAGAACACATGGACACAGGGAGGGGAGTATCACACACTGGGGTCTGTGGGGGGTGGGAATAGGGGAGGGACAGCAGGGACAGAGAGTTAGTGAGGTATAACATGGGGAGAAATGCCAGATATAGGTGATGGGGAGGAAGGCAGCAAACCACACTGCCATGTGTGTACCTATGCAACATCTTACATGTTCCTCACATGTATCCCAAAACCTAAAATGCAATTTAAAAAAAAGAAATAATATACTTGCACAGTTGTGGTGGCTCATGCCTGTAATCCCAGCACTTTGGGAGGCCTAGGTGGGTGGATCACCTGAGATCAGGAGTTCAAGACCAGCCTGGCCAACATGGTGAAACCCTGTCTCTACTAAAAATACAAAAATTAGCTGGACATGGTGGTGCACCCCTATAATCCCAGTGGGAGGCTGAGGTAGGAGAATCACTTGAAGCCAGGAGGCGGAGGTTGCAGTGAGCCGAAATCAAGCCACTGCACTCCAACCTGGATGACAGAGTGAGACTCCATCTCAAAACAAAACAAAGAAATAATGGATCTAGCACAGTGTGTGAAACACGGTAATTTCTCAGTATCATTATTATTAGCTAACATTTTTTGAGGGCTAGCCATGTGTGTAAGGACTTGACTTTTATCTTTACAATAACCCAGTGAATCAGGTATTGTTATCCATCCTCATTTTTCCAAAATTTTAAATAGCTAGTTAGTGGTGGAGCAGGAATGTATGCCCTGGTAACCTGATTCCAATCTGTGTGCCTAAGCTATCTACTACCATGCCCCTATTTGCAAATATTTTTATCCTTGATTAGGGAATTTAATGTGTTTGGCTTTGGTGCTTGGAAACAAAGAAATGGGAACACACGTCAATTGAATACCATTATATGCAGGTACTATGCTAGAAAGTATTTTATTTTAGTTACTATTTAATCATTCTTTTTTTTTTTTTTTTTTAGAGACAGGATCTCACTACGTTGCCCAGGCTGGAGTGTAGTGGATATTCACAGGCACAATCATACACATAGCCTCAAATCCCTAGGCTCAAGCGATCCTCCTGCCTCAACCTCCCAAATAGCTGGGACTATAAGCACACACCACTGTGCCCAGCTAATCATTGTCTTTTTTAATCTCTAAGATTCATAAAGTTTTCTAAGACACTACAGATAGAAGCTATCTTTTGTAGTAAAGAAGTGCAGCTCTTGCTGATCTTTTGATCTTTCATTGCTGATCTTCTTCCAAAAAGTAATTATTGTTTTTTAATTATTCATTGTTATTTACATTATTTACATTGTTGAAACATTGAGATGCTAGGTTGGCAGATGATAAGAAAGATGTGGTATCTTTGCTTAGAAACTTTTTTCTAAAAAGTTAATGGACAAACATTAACTTTTCTGAGAGATTAAAATACTGTTTCCATTAAATAGGCATTTTTGTGTGCAGGCTTTTTTTTTTTTTAAGTTTGATTGGAGGCAAGAAGGAGGAGGAATATTCTCGGAGAAGGGCAGCTTTGAGGAAAGGCTGCTGTAAAGATTCTTTTTTTCTATTTAAAGAGAGGAGGCTCGCTATGTTGCCCAGACTGGAGTGCAGTGGCTATTTACAGGCATGATCCCACTATTGATCAGCCCCAGAGTTTTGACCTGCTCTGTTTCCAACCTGGACCGGTTCACCCCTCCTTCCTCCTTAGGCGACCTGGTGGTCCCCCAATCCCGGGAGGTCACCACATTGATGCCAAACTTAGTACAGACACCCAATCAGCATAGCGCACTACAGCCCAGAACTCCTGGGTTCAAGCGATCCTCCCACCTCAGCCTCCCGAGTAGCTGGGACTACAGGCATGAGCCACCATGCCCGGCAAGATTCTTTAATATGTCTCTTATAAATTTATAAAATCTAAAATCTTAGAATTGGAAAGAACTTAGAGATAATTTAGTTTAACCTTGGCCTCATTTTACAGAGAAGGAAATCAGACCTAGCAGAGAAAATGTTTTGCCCAAGGATAAAACTCAGGTTTCTGAACTCCTAGATGACAACTAATACATTATTAATTACAAATAACTATATATATCTTCTGTTTGATAATGCCTTTAGGTAGTAACCTCTAAAATAGCCACATCAGCATCTTTCTAAGCCAGTTCCTTAATACCTACTTCGTGTCTGATTCCTACAATCCAATGCAGTATACATTTTACATAGACTTGGTCTGGCAATGAGGAAACAGCATTCATTTTCAATCTTGGGTCTCAGCATAATTTGGTATATAATACTGCAGTCGATTGTACCCTGTAAAGCTTTAAAGGGATGGTATTCCAAGAATTAGTACTAGTCTGAAAAACCAAACGTTTTGTTTCCCTTTCACTTTTTTATACATCCCTGGTTACTGGGGGCTAAAATAAGTGTTTTCACTCTAATGGGTGCAGTGGAGAGAGGCATTCTAAGTGGAAGGAAGAGCATATACAAAAGCCTAGAGGCCTCCTGAGACATCATGAGGTGTTTGGGGCCCTTCAAGCAGTTGCTATGACTAGAGCACATTGGCCCCACAGAGAGCTGAGTCAAGAGCCAGACCTGCTCTACTCTGCATACCTTGAACTTTAGCTTAAAGGCAATGGGGAGTTATTAAAGGATTTATAGCAGAGGAATTACACAAATACAGTTGCTTTTAATTATTGCTAATTTTTTTTTTTAGACACAGTCTCGCTCTGTCACCCAGCCTGGAGTACGCTGGCGTGATCTCAGCTCACTGCAATCACAGACTCCCAGGCAAGTTCAAGCAATTCTCCTGCCTCAGTTTTCAGAGTGGCTGGGATTACAGGTGTGTGCCACCACACCAGGCTAATTTTTGTATTTTTAGTAGAGATGGGGATTTCACCATGTTGGCCAGGCTAGTCTCGAACTCCTGACCTCCGGTGAGCTATCCACCTAGGCCTCCCTTACTGCTGTGATTACAGGTGTGAGCCATGGTGCCTGGCTGCTTTTAATTATTTTGATCACACAGATAATATATGAATACATTTTAATATAAACTCAATTATTAAATCCAAAGTCAAAATTCTTCACCACTCCCTCCATCCCCATATTCCCAGTTCCTCCTTGGAGGTAATCACTCTGCTGCTTGGTACATATCTCCCCCAACATTTAAAAAAGTGCATTCACTTATATATACACTTGCATAGAGATATATCTGGGATTATCTTGTGTGTTTTCAAACAAGTATCATCCTGTCAAAAGATAAATTAAAAAGGACAGAGCTTGGGTTTGGGTAATTCTGAGAGCCAGCTGGCCATCTGTTTACTTTGCTCAGTGTTCACAGCATATTTTGTGAACATTCCAGTTTTTCAGTGAGATTCTCACAGATAAACTGGTGCTATGGGAACCATCTGGCCAACTTCAGCCACAACAGCTGCAAATCCTTACAGCCATGTCCACAAGGCCAGCCTGCACTGGGACCTGCCTGGGTCAAAAATTTGCTGCCTGCATGTGTGCATTACAGTTCAGCTGGAATTCACAGATATTAAGTGTTCTTTGTTGGGATTAGGAAATGGACAGCGTGCTTGCCATGTGTTATGGAACAACTGAGGACACAAACATGACCACGGGTTCCTTTTCTAAGGGAAACAATAAAAACATTTTTATTTATTACAATGGCCTACATTGTAATAAAAGTTGATATGTAACAAAACATATCTACATAGTGATATGCTTTTTACTATCAATTGTCAAGTTAAAGATTACTACCACACTAACAGATCAATGACTTCTAACACATGGGTATATCAATAGACTAGGTCTCATTATAGCTGTTACTAAATGGGGCCTAGGGGTCTAAGGAATACAGTTTTAGGAATAAATGTGGAAATGTGGATAGATTTATTCCACTCATTAATTCATTCAATATACTTTGGAGGGGGGAGCAGAGATGAGATCTCACCTTGTCACCCAGGGTGTGGTGCAGTGGCTTTGACCTCCTGGACTTAACAGATTCTGCCACCTCAGCCTCCCCAGTAGCTGGGACTAAAGGCATGAGCCACCACGCCCAGCCAATTTTTCTACTTTTGTAGAGACAGGGTCTCCCATGTTATCCAGGCTGGTCTCAAACTCCTAGGCTCAAGCAATCCATCCACATCGGCCTCCCAAAGTGCTGGGATTACAATTAATACACATTTAGTACCCATTATTTATGGGCTAGATCATATGCTAAGGCGCCAGTTGAATCACTCTATTCCCTTTGTTCTAGACTGAAGCTTCGATACCACCTGGGAAAATAGACAGCTAATGTAATGAGTATCCATAACTAGTTTTACAGGCAACCAGTAGTTTGCAAATTATTCCACCCATTAAATGATTCCAAATATTGGAGCAAAGGCCCCCAAGTTAAAATAGTCCATGGAAATATGCTCTATACATCCATGTGGTGCTTACAATAAAAGATGACTTCCTGCGACTTACTTGCAACTCCGAAAGAGGTGATTTAAAAAAAAAAAAAAAAAAAAAGGTAAGTATGTCACCGTGCTCTTGGGAAATGCTTTTGGGATTTGTCCAAGTTCTAGTGTGGAACCCAAGGCTCCTGAGCCAGAGGACATAAGTTATAACTAAGTAGGATGCAAATGAATTGGAATCTTCCCTGACCGTAATCCCATAAACAGTTGTCTAGGTAAGGGCAAAGTGTACAGGCCCTAAAACAGGATACAAGCTTTCCCTAAAACAGAGAGGCACTTTCAACAGGACCTTGTTCCAGGATCCCTAAAAAAAAATTCAAACGAGATTTACATGTTATTCACCTTATCATACATTATTTCAGTGCAAACCTAGAAATATTTTACCAAAAAAAAATGTATTTGGAAGAATTTGTGAATTACATTTGATGATTTTTTGAAACAAAATTTATTTTTTAATCAATAAAATATTTTTTAATAAAATTATTTTAAAAAGGAGTGACGTCTGCAACACCTTAAGAACAATGATTATACATGTATTAATATTCTGATTTTAAGGGGAAAGTGATGAAAGAACGGGAAGCTGGGTCTGCGTATGTTCCCAGAAGTCCGCAGAACGTCAGCACAAGGCTGAAAAGGGAAGTGGGAGCTTTGAGCGGAGGACTAAGGAGGGTGTCTACGGCTGTGCCAAAGTAAAAAAATGTTCCTAAGAGTATACAAACCCTGTTCACCAAAGCCTGGAACGCAACTGTCCCTCCAAGCTGTACACGACAGAGAGAATGCGAACGGAAAGCAGAAGCAGGTCCCAAAGGGCCAGGCATCCCCTCCTCCTGGGTACCCAAGTCAGACAGGAGAACCAGGGCGGGCCCAGAGGTAACCCGGCTCTTACCCCACACCAGCAGCCGCCGAAGCTCTCACAGAGTTTACCCCCGCGCCCGTCGCCGTGGCAACCGCCGGAGTCACGCAGCCCCACCCCTTCCTCGCGACGTGGCCCCGCCCCCTCCGAACCCGGAAGCGGCAGTCTCGCGCCCGCTGAGCGGCGGTTCGGGAGGAGGGAGCGCGCCGGCCCAAGCTCGCTGGGCCCCGCGCCCCGCCCCTCAGAGGCAGGCCTCCCGCACGCTCCGCACCGCCCGCGAGTCCCGAGCGCTCCGCCGCCTGCTGCCACCCAGGCCCAGCCGCCTCCACGGCCCGCGCTCGTACTGGAGCGAAGTGCGGCCTCCGGGAGGAGGGAAAGGGACGTGGGGGCGGCCACGGCAGGTGAGGGTAGCGAAGCCCTGGGAAGCGGCTGTGTGGGTGGGTGTGCGAGGTTGTTAGGTGTGTGTGTAGCGCGCGGCTGCTTCGGTTGTGACTTTGTGAGTGTGATCTGAGTGGGCCGGTCCATGTGACCATGCACGTGATCACATGCCCTGGTGAGTGTGTGTCTGAGGCCCAGTCTGGGCTGTGGGGTGGTCGGTGTGCTTGTGACCCTGCCTTTGTGTGGCTGTCACCGATGGGACTAGCGGAGAGCTGTGTGCGAGTTTCCAGCGGGAGGTGGAGGCGGCAGAGGGCTTAACCGGGGCATCCTCCTGTAAACCCATCCTGGGGCTACACGACTGCAGCCCAGGAACATTTTTCCCCCCGGCAAACTTTTAAGAACTCTGCGCAGAGGCCACTAATTTTGGAGACAGCACCTCGGTCTGAAAGTGACAGATGTCTTTGTCGTTGCTGAGTATGGGCCAGGTGTGAGGTTTGTAAACCGGGGATGAGGAGTGGAGCAGGGCTAGAGTGTCTCATTTTTCCTCTTCTCTTTTTCCTGGGGAGTTACAAGTTAGACATTTATGCTGCTGCTTTGTCCCCACCTACAATGGTTCAGCTCCTTTTCGCACAAAGATTCAACAAACTGAGGAGTTAACTTAATAGCTGTGTCCAGATTCCAAAAGCTTCTATAGCAAGAGCATGAGAAGAGATGGCACAGATGTCAGGTAGGCAGCTTTTCCTCCCGTGAGGTTTAGAGATAATGCAATAGATTCCTGAAGAAAAGAGGGATAGATCTCCCCTGAAGAGATCTAAGAAAAGAATTGCTAGGTACTTCTGTGATGGGGGATGGAGACGTGCATTAAAAAACCAGTTGTGGCCGGGCGCGGTGGCTCCCGCCTGTAATCCTGGCACTTTGGGAGGCCGAGGTGGGTGGATCACCTGAGGTCAGGAGTTCAAGACCAGCCTGGCCATCATGGTGAAACCCCATCTTAAAAAAACAAAAAAAAAGAAAAAGAAAAACCAGTTGCATCACCCAGAGACTCTCAGCTTCTAATATTTTGTTATGGCTGGTATTAATAATCAAGGATTGTCCATAATGTACGTCAACTATAGATTGAAATAAAGTAGCAGAAACCTCTGACTAGTTAAGCTCATTATGTGACTTAAACATTGGTAAAGGTGATTTTTGTTGGCTTTAAAGTGGTAGATTCTGTTGAAGCCCTGAGGGATAGGGGCCTAGTCACAACTGGCAGTTGTTTTGGGTTTTTTGTTTGTTTGTTTGTTTGTTTGTTTTTGAAATGGAGTCTTGCTCTGTCACCCAAGCTGGTGTGCAGCAGCGCAATTTCGGCTCACTGCAACCTCCAACACCCACGTTCAAGTGATTCTCCTGCCTCAGCCTCCTCCTGAATAGCTGGGATTACAGGTGCCCCCCACCGTGCCCAGCTAATTTTTGTATTTTTAGTAGAGATGGGGTTTCACCATGTTGGCCAGGCTGGTCTCAAACTCCTGACCTCAGGTGATCCACCCGATTTGGCTTCCCAAAGTGCTGGGATTATAGCACCCAGCCACAACTGGTAGTTTTTATTGTCCAGCGGCAGAAGGGACAGAGAAGACTGGGAGTCCAGAGCACACCCTAAAGAGGGATTTCCTTAGGCAAGATTAAGGCTTCTCTCCTGGCCCTTTTCCCACCAGCATGAACAAGTGCTTTTGTTTTTGTGAAGAACAAAATCATGAGAGATCAAATCAGTTTTGAGCTCACAGTCCACATTCTTTCTTATTCAGTACTGATCAGTTTGATCACAATCTCAGTTAACCTTCTTTGCCATATACAGAATATTCCTCTTATGACTTGGAAAAATATAACCCTTTGGTGGATGAAATTAAGCTAGGAGAACAAACTTTTCTATTCATACCATTCACAGCTGCTTTCCCTTTGCAGCAGTGAGCTTTTTTTCACTTAGACATCAGTTGGTCAGATGCAACATTTGGTATCCATTTTACCTTTCATGTACTGCCAAACTAGCACAAGTGTTAAAATCACTTGTGACTACAAAAATTTAGTCACAGCGGGGTGGAATCTCTCCACCTTGCAAGATTACTTATAACACATTGGCATACTGAGGTGGTTGTGAATTACTCTGAAGACTATTGGTAAGGAACATCTTTCTACTTACTTGCTATGGAAAAGAAGAGATGACTGCGTGAATATGTGTGCCTGTGTATGTGTGTATTTTTATGGTGGTTTCGTTTGTGCATTGCAAGTGATTCCAAAGCTATGAATGATTTATTTTATACCGTTTGGTGACTCTAGAAGCACACTTTCTGGTTTTAGTTAGCTAAGGTGTTTTAGAAATCTGTTGAGTAGATGTTATTTGCTAAACATGTTTTTTTCTTTCCTTTAAAATAGATTGTTTCTAATAATGCAATACTAGGAAATGTCTCCATTAAAAAAAGTATTTAGATGATATAGGAGTATTTCAAGTCTGTCCAGGTAGAAAATGTTCCAGAATTAAGTATACGTGCTGGTTCCTCTCAATTAAAAGTTATAATCAGCTTAGAGAAAGCCTATAGTTAAAATGGCTTTTTTTTTTTTTTTTTTTTTTTAGATGGAGTCTTGTTCCATCGCCCAGGCTGGGGTGCAATGATACAATCTCAGCTCACTGCAACCTCTGCCTCCCAGGTTCAAGCGATTCTCCTGCCTCAGCCTCCTGAGTAGTTGGGATTACAGGCATCTACCACCAGGCCTGGCTAATTTTTTTTGTATTTTCAGTAGAGATGGGATTTTGCCATGTTGGTCAGGCTGATCTTGAACACCTGACCTCAGGTGATCACCTGCCTGGGCTTCCCAAAGTACTAGGATTACAGGTGTGAGCCACCACACCCAGCAAGATTTTTTTAACATATTATTATTATTAATTATTATTATTATTTGAAATGGAGTCTCGCTCTGTCACCCAGGCTGGAGTGCAGTGGTGTAATCTTGGCTCCCTGCAACCTCTGCCTCCCAGGTTCAAGCGATTCTCCTGCCTTAGCCTCCCAAGTAGCTGGGACTATAGATGCACACCACCACGCCCAGCTAATTTTTGTATTTTTAGTGGAGCTGGAATTTTGCTCTGTTAGCCAGGCTGGTCTCGAACTCCTGACTTTGTGATTTGCCTGCCTTGGACTCCCAAAGTGCTGGGATTATAGGTGTGAGCCACTGCACCTGGCCTTAACATGTTAGTATTTAAGATAAAATAGTTATGCAAAGAATTATTTTCTTTATTCAGTATTAATAACTATATTTATGCACACTGATTTTCAGCATAAGACTGGCTGATGATTTTCTTGGTACTTAAAAGCAACTTACGATTTTAACAAACTTCTCTAAAAGTACCATCTTGGCTTTGAGAGAAGAGACCATTATTACAATGTCAGGGTTGTAAACCAAGTTTAGCATTGGAATGTCTACATCTACTGTCTCCTTGGGGTTTAGCTTAGTACGTCTCCAAGGTCACAGTTGAATCTACTGAGGGCTCTCTCTTCCTGAGGGAGCAGATCTTGAGGGCCACCAAGGAAGAGTTCCTTTGAGTTTAGAATCCCCTGTTCCTTGCCAGTCCAGAGAACTCCCTCTGAAATGACAGTTCAGAGTCAGCCCGGGAGTTAGGTCCTGGAGTCTCACCTCATCTTAGCCCTGCTAGGATCAAGGCTTGCTCTTGAGGTAGAGGAAGTGGTACAAAGCAAATATTTGAATCCTTCCAGGTGGAATTTCCTCACTGGGCAATAAGAGTCTGCAACAGTGAACTATAATTTCAGTTTCCTGTTATGACATAGCACAGATGCGTGAGCAAAGAGAGGGCAGCCTTTTAGTTGAAGATGTTCAGCTAGGCTAAAGCTCACAGATGCTGGGTTTAGAAATCAACAGATAATGCCTGCTGTGTGCCAAGCACTGTTCTAAGCTTTGGGAACACAGTGGTTCACTTGAACCTGGGAGTCATAGATGAGAAAACAAACCCAAAAAGGATCATGGCTTATCTAAGTTCACAGAGCTAGGAAAACTGGAAGTCACTAAGCTCACAACAAAGACTACACATTTTTTCCTAAAGGCAAATGTTTCATTTTGTTGCCAGTTATAGTGCCTTCAAGTTTACATTATGGATCTTTCAGAGGACATTGTGTAACTTAATCACATTAATATGATACAGGCAAATTTGCTTGTATTTTGTATTAAGAACTACATGTGAATTTCTGAAGTTATGTTCCATTACAGTTAGACTTACAGTATATTGTGAATTTATCAGGAAGCAGGCTTAATTTAAACTTCTTTCTCTAGACTGGGTGTGGTAGCTCACACCTGTAGTCCTAGCACTTTGGGAGGCAAGATGGGAGGATTGCTTGAGCCCAGGAATTCAAAACCAGCATTGGCAACATAGCGAGACCCCCATATCTACAAAAATAAAAAATTAGCCTATTGTGGTGGTGTGCGCCCATTGTCTCAGCTACTCAGGAGGCTGAGGTTGGGATAAGTGCTTGAGCCTCAGAGGTCAAAGCTGCAGTGAGCTGTGACTGTGCCACTGCACTCTAGCCTGGACAACAGAGCAAGACTCTGTCTCAATAAAATACATAAACTCCTTTCTCTAGCATGGACTATTCCCTATAATCAGACAGGAGCATCTTTATTAAATAGATTCTTAAGGTAATGTCAAAAGATAGCTGATGGCACTGCAGTTGAGAATTAAGACAGGAAGTGTGGTATCAGAAAAGGCTGTCTCACATCTGGTCCTAGCATTGCTATGTGATCTCAGGTAAGTCATTTAAATTTTCTAGACCAGATTCCTCTTCTGGAAGAACTAAGGGTGTTAGAATAATTTGTTTAAGAGCCCTTCTGGTGGCTGGGCTTGGTGACTCAGCCTTTAATCCCAGCACTTTGGGAGGCAGAAGTGGGAGGATCACCTGAGGTCAGGAATTTGAGACCAGCCTGGCCAGCATGGTGAAACCCCGACTCTACTAAAAACACAAAAATAAGCTGGGCGTGGTGGCGGGCACCTGTATTCCCAGCTATTCGGGAGGCTGAGGCAGAAGAATCGTTTGAACTTGGGAGGTGGAGGTTGCAGTGAGCCAAGTTCACACCATTGCATTCCAGCCTGGGCAACAAGAGTAAGACCCTGTCTCAAAAAAAAAAAAAAAGAAAAGAAAGAAAGAAAGAGAGCCCTTCTGATTCTGTGATTGTAGTATTTCACCAAATTGTTTTCTGTAGTTTGCCAGTTTCCTTGATTTTCCTTTTTAAGTGTTGTTGGTATAGCTAGACCAGACTCTACATTTAGTTCTGATGTAAACATGAATTCTTGACGTGAAATATCACATGCTTTTATTTCAGGGTTAACCTCCATTTCAGCTAATCATGGGAGAGATTAAAGTCTCTCCTGATTATAACTGGTTTAGAGGTTCAGTTCCCCTTAAAAAGGTATGTATGGTTTTACTACACCTTTTTTTCGCAAAATCTTGTATCGTTTTTGTGTGTGATTTAGATGTCATGTCTTAGTAGTGTTTGAGAGTAAAGGTTACTGCCAAGTATCATGACTCTGGGTTGCAGAGGGTGAAGTTCAATTACAGTCAACTCTTGAGACTCATTTTAGAGTGAAGAGTCAAAGCAGGTATAACTGTACTCATTTTATTTATTCATTCATTCATTCATTCATTTTTGAGATGGAGTCTTGCTTTGGCACCCAGGCTGGATTGCAATGCATTGCATGATCTTGGCTCACTGCTACCTCTGCTTCCCAGGTTCAAGTAATTCTCCTCCTCAGTCTCCCAAGTAGCTGGGATTACAGGCACCCAGCACCATGCCCGGCTAATTTTTGTATTTTTAGTAGAGGGAGAGTTTCACCACGTTGGCCAGGCTGGTCTCAAACTCCTGACCACAAATGATCCGCCTGCCTTGCCTCCCAAAGTGCAGGGATTATAGGTGTGAGCCACCACGCCCGGCCTGTACTCATTTTTTATAATTGCTTACGTATTCAAGCAAGCAGGTATGTGTGTACTCTTCTTTATAGTTTAGTGGAAAGTTTACAGCAACTATATAGCAAGTACAGTCAGATTATATTCCTGTTCCTCAGATTTAAGACTGGGGTCACATTATAGAGACTCTGTTTGCAATGACATACTCATTCTACCACAGTCATCTCTGGAAGCTTTATTTTCCTGGGATGTTTGAAAACCCTAAACACTCACATTGTAGTTGAGTGTTAACTTTGCATCCCATATTAATCCCAGATGTTTGGGGATCACACTAGACATAGGCAGTTCAAGTCACTGAGTAGAATAAAATCTTTGCTAATTCCCTTGCAGAAGTATTAGAATACTGTGATCTTAAGATCATTTGCAGCTGTTTGTGATGGCTCACACCTGTAATCCTAGAACTTTGGAGACCTAGGTAAGAGAATCACTTGATGCCAAGAGTTTGAGATCAGCCTAGGCAACATAGCAAGACCCTTTCTCTATTTAAAAAAATAAAAAAATTAGCCAGGCATGGTGGTATGCGCCTATAATCCCAGCATTTTGGAAGGCTGAGGCAGGAGGACTGCTTGAGCCTAGGAGTTTCAGACCACCCTGGGCAATATGATGAGCCCCTATCTCTACAAACTTGAAAAAATTAACTGGGCTTGTTGGTGCACGCCTGTAGTCCCAGATACTCAGGAGGCTGAGATGGGATGATTGCTTAAGCCCAGGAAGTCAAGGCTACAGTGAGCTGTGATCGTGCCACTGCACTCCAGCCTGGGTGACAGAGCCAGACTCTGTCAAAAAAAAAAAACACGAAAAGTAAAAATGTGAGTGGCAAAATACACAGGGCAAGAACATGAGTGTGAGATACATTGTCACCATCTGTAACCTGGGGAAGTACAAAGGGAATGGTTAGGCCTCTCTAGACGTTGCCTTGCTCCATCTGTCTGCTCCTAGTGATGCCAGTGACCCTGACTAGTGTGCTGCCACCCACAGAGTGACACTGTGGAGCCCATAGCCCTGCTAATGAGGAGCTCTCAGAAAAAAGAGCCTGGAGGCCTTGATTTTTTTTTTTAATACAAAAGTAAAATAAATACTGATTTGCATTGACAAATGTTTAAGCAGTTAATGTACATTTCTAAATACCACCAAAAGTCAGAGAAAACAAAAACTAAACTAGGATGTGGTGAATAATAATAATAGCTAATACTTCTAGAACACTTAACATCTGCCAGACTCTCTGCTGAGCATTTGAGTTGCTTCAGCTTGCCTTTTTTTTTTTTTTTTTTTTTTTTTTAGAGGCAGGATTTCCGTCTGTTGCTCAGGCTGGAGTGATGTGTGATCATATAGCTCAATGCAACCTTGAACTCCTGGCTCAAGCAATTGTTGTGTCTCAGCCTCCCAAGCAGCTGGGACTATGTGTACCACCACACATGGCTGATTTTTTCATTTTTCATGGAGATGGTGTCTTGCTATGTTGCCCAGGTTGGTCTTGAACTCCTGGCCTCAAGCAGTCCTGCCTTTTGCCACCCAAAAGCACTGAGCTTACAGGCATAAGCCATCACGCCTGGCCCTCAACATTTCTTTTTTTTTTTTTTTAAGGCAGAGTCTCGCTCTGTCGCCAGGCTGGAGTGCAGTGTCACGATCCCTGCTCACTGCAACCTCCACCTCCAGTGTTCAAGCGATTCTCCTGCCTCAGCCTCCTGAGTAACTGGGACTACAGACTCATGCCACCATGCTCAACCAATTTTTGTATTTTTAGGAGAGATGGGGTTTCACCATGTTGGCCAGAATGGTCTTGATCACTTGACTTTGTGATCCGCCCACCTCAGCCTCCAAAGGGCTGGGATTACAGGCATGAGCCACTATGCTTACCTTTTATTTTGTTTTTCTTTTTGTTTGTTTTTTTTGAGACAGAGTCTTGCTCTGTTGCTTAGGCTGGAGTGCAGTGGCCAGATCTCGGCTCACTGCAACCTCTGCCTCCTGGGTTTAAGCAATTCTCCTGCTTCAGCCTCCCCAGTAGCTGGGATTACAGGCACATGCCACCACACCCGGGTAATTTTTCTATTTTTAGTAGAGATGGGGTTTCACCATGTTGGCCAGGCTTGTCTCAAACTTCTGACCCCAGGTGACCTGCCCACCTCGGCCTCCCAAAGTAGTGGGATTACAGGTGTGAGCCACCGCGCCCAGCCCCCTTAGCTCTTCTAACACTCATTATTTCCCCATCATGTTGGGTCAAGAACCACTCAGTTGGAAAGGTTTCTGATTACCTTCCTCCTCCCTACCTGCTTTTCAAAGGGCTGCTAAAATCTTTGAAGGGTTACAAAGCCGGTTTCTCCCTGTGCCACTCCCTAATCCCTACTGGTTTGAAGTATTCTCCCAGGGGAGTGACACACAGACCTGCCTCATTCCCCTTCTGTGACAGAAGTCTCCCCCCACAACTCCCCAAAGGCTTGGTCTAGATGAGGCTCCTGAAGCATCTCTTGAGCTGTTGCTGTCTCTACCCACCTACCCAGATGGATAGAGACAGGAGCTAGGACCCTTGTCTCCCCATCAGCTCCTCTGTTCCTATTCTGACCTTGCAGATCCCAGCCAGTCCTCTGGGCCAGCACTGCAGAATGAGTGCAAACTGCCCTCCTTGTACAGACACATTCTCACACACACACAACCAGAAATGTGGGAAGAAATAAGATGCCTTGTAAAGAGTTTACTGTTTAATGTCAAGCAAAATAGATTTCTTCCTATTGTCATGGATAGAGAGGAAAGTTAGAAACAGAGAAGTGGCCAGGCATGGTGACTTATGCCTGTAATCTTAGCACTTTGGAAGGCCAAAGCAGGCAGATCACCTGAGGTCAGAAGTTTGAGACCATCCTGGCCTCTACTAGAAGTACAAAAATTAGCCGGGCATGGTGGTGTGCGCCTGTAATCCCAGCTACTTTGGAGGCTGACTGAGGCACAAGAATCCGCTTGAACCCGGAAGGCGGAGGTTGCAGTGAGCCAAGATCACACTACTGCACTCCAGCCTGGGGTGAGGGAGCGAGACTCTGTCTCAAAAAAAAAAAAGAAAGAAAAGAAAAGAAACTGAGAGAAGCAGCAGTCCTTTGAAGGATTATAAAGTAGTTTTATGAAATAATTTGTTTTCCCTGAGGAAAGAAAAGGAGATCAGAGGAGTTTGCCATACATGCTAATCTGGCATGAGCTCCAGGTTACCTTGTAACACACAAGGCAGTAGTGTTAAAATTGTCAGTGAAATGAAAGTAAAATAACATAAAAAGCAAATTTATAAGGTTTTCCACTTTTCTTCTAACATTCCCTCCAGATTATCGTAGATGATGATGACAGTAAGATATGGTCGCTCTATGACGCAGGTCCCCGAAGTATCAGGTGTCCTCTCATATTCCTGCCTCCTGTCAGTGGAACTGCAGATGTCTTTTTCCGGCAGATTTTGGCTCTAACTGGATGGGGTTACCGGGTTATTGCTGTAAGTATTACTGATACAGTATTAAAATTCAGACCCACATTTTGTGTTTGTGTGTGTGTGTGTGTTCTTCTGTCTCTGATCAGCTATAATAATGCGTTTTTTTTTTAATTGAGGAAAGATACTGTTTGCCTATTTTAAAATGTGAGATGAAGCCTTTTGAAGAAGGCTGGTGTGAGTCCACAGTCACAAGAGATTCAGAGGGAACAAACCTCTATTGGCAGCCTCTCCATGGCCAGCGTTTTTGTGTATTCTCTCCTGATGCTCTTCTCTCAACTCGGAGTGGTAGGAAGCATCGTCCTTGTTTACAAATGAGGAAACTGAGGTCTGGCTCACACAGCCAGTAAGAGGTGGAGAGAGGAACTGAGCCCCATCTCCTGGCTCCATTTCTGATCCTCATTTTATCACAACACTGCCTCCAGGGTTGCCGAGCACAGAATATTAGACAACGAAGGGATTTGCCAACATACAAGTGACTGAAAAGCTGGCTTTTCTTGTAAATCTTTTCATATGTCAGGTGAGGTTCATTAATTAGCTCGTATGTTAACTTTTGATTAGGACGTTTTATGTTCCTAATTGTTACTTTAGAGCCGAGTTTGGTCTAAATCTAGTTTCCCACTGATCATTCTTGAGTCTTCCCTGGGAGAAAGGTGTGTGGCAAAGGCACTCTTCCTGGTGACAGTTTTTTTTTTTCCTGCATGCTTCTACTGTGATGATACAGGTTGGTCAGGACATTGGTCTCCTAATTTCCCAGGAAGAAGAGACTCTCTAGCTGGCAGTCATTTCTGGGACTTGCAGTATTCACTTGTAAGTGGTACTCCCAGTGGGAGTACTGCTGTTCCTATACGATTTATTTACTGTTTAAAGGATGAAAAAGCAGGTCACATCTCTTCTCTTAGAAGGTGGGGTTATCACCAACTGGGACCACACAGAAGAAATCAGTTCCTCTTCCTCCTGACAGCCGGTCTCTTACTTGAGAAAACAGTTATCATCAGCACCACCTGCTGCCTTTCTCCTGGGTCTTTTCTTCTCCAGCTTAATTTCTCTGGCTTCTTTAACCATTCTTCACATGACATGTTTGAGTCCCTGCAACATAATCCTCCCTTGCTCAGATTTTCAGTCATTCCTCTTCACAAACAGCATTCTAGAAAAGGGTAGGAACTGCCCTCATCCCAGCCCTCTGCAGTCTGAGACATGACACCACCATTTTTGGTGGCCCCTGTTGATCAGCCAGGGAGGGGGAAACTGAGCCGCCTGCAAGTGCCCATCCCAGTCGGGAGTGCTGTCCAGCAATGTGTTTCTTACTCCACAGTGGCAGGTCATGAGAGCCTCGGCTTCTGGCTGGATGTTTCTTTTTTACCCTCAAGATTCTTGATGTGGGCTTTCCCTGTTTCATTAGGAGGATAGTGAATCAATAAAAGGTCAACAGCATCTTCAAAATTAAGTTTGTCACCAAGATTTGATCAGAATGTTCAACTCCATGGGTCTTGGAACTTATTTGATATTTGCTAGTATCTAGCAGTTAAAATGCACAGGTCTTTTTCATTTAAATTTTGTCTTGTTTATAATTGTAGATTCACGTGCAGCTGTAAAAAATAATACAGAGAAATATCCCTTTTACACTTTCCCTAGTTTCCACGGAACCTTTGCAAAACTATAGGACAATATCACAACCAGGATATTGATATTACTACAATCTACCAATCTCATTCAGGTTTCCCCAGTTCTGCTTGAACTCATTTGTTTGTATGTATTAACTTGCATATAATTTTGTCACCTGTGTGGGCATGTACATTTATAAATTAAAGACTATGAAAATATCATCCCCTTTCTTTTAGGCTGTCATCTGACTCAAATTCTCAAACTTTCTGTTAGGCAGAATCTGTTCTCCATTCTTTCTTGGGATGGTGGAATTCTTACTCACAAATAGAATTTTAATAATAAAATTAATACATCAAATCTAAAATGATCCCATAATTCATATGGCAGTCTCCATTCCAGTGATTCATCAATAACAAAATGAACCTAAGTGCTTAAACAATAAGCCTGTTAGATGAGATTTTTTTTTTTTTTCTGGAGACAGAGTCTTGCTCTGTCACCCAGGCTGGAGTGTAGTGGTATGATCTTGGCTCATGCAACCTCCACCTCCCAGGCTCAAGCAATTCTTATGCCTCAGCTTCCCCAGTAGCTGGGATTACAGGTGCCTGCCACCATGCCTGGCTAATTTTTGTAATTTTAGTAGAGATGGGGTTTCAGCATGTTGCCCAGGCTGGTCTGGAACTCCTGACCTCAAGTGATTCGCCTGCCTTGGCCTCCCAAAGTGCTGAGATTACAGGTGTGAGCCACCCCACCCAGCCAATAGGTTTTATATGTATAAAAAAAGGAATTCTTAGGAAACAAACCTGAATCCCATTGAAATGAGTTTGTGACTTGTAATTCTTTCTCTTCATAATTGCCAGCATTAATAGATAGGCTACACAGAGTCACAAAAGTACAATAGCCTGGCATGGTGGCTCACACCCATAATCCCAGCACCTTGGGAAGCTGAGGCAGTAAAATCGCTTGAGGGAGGCAAATCAGTTGAGCCCAGGAGTTCAAGACCAGTCTGGGCAACATGGCAAAACCCTGTCTCTACCAAAAAAATATAAAAATTAGCTAGGAGGCTGGGCGCAATGGCTTACATGTAATTCTAGCACTTTGGGAGGCCAAGGCGGGCGGATAACCTGAGGTCAGGAGTTTGAGACCAGCCTGAAGAAACCCCATCTCTACTAAAAATACAAAATTAGCCAGGCATGGTGGCACACGCCTGTAATTCCAGCTACTTGGGAGGCTGAGGCAGGAGAATCGCTTAAATCCAGAAGGCAGAGGTGCAGTGAGCAGAGATTGCACCATTGCAGTCCAGCCTGGGCAACAAGAGCGAAACTCCATCTCAAAAAAAAAAAAAAAAAAAAAAAAAATTAGCCAGGCATGGTGGTCCATGCTTGTGGTCCCAGCTACTGAGGGGCTGAGGTGGGAGAATCTCTTGCGCCCTGGAGGTGGCAGCTGTAGTGAGTTATGATCATGCCACTGCACTCCAGGGTGAGAGAGAGAGAGAGACTTTGTCTCAAAAACAAACAGGCCGGGAGTGGTGGCTTATGCCTATAATTTCAGCACTTTGGGAGGCCAAGGCAGGTAGATCACTTGAAGTCAGGAGTTCGAGACTAGCCTGGCCAACATGGCGAAACCCTATCTCTACTAAAAATACAAAAATCAGCCGGGCATTGTGGTGGACAGCTGTAATCTCAGCTACTCAGGAGCCTGAGGTAGGAGAATTGCTGAAACCCAGGAGGTGGAGGTGGCATGAGTCGAGATCACACCACTGCACTCCAACCTGGGCAACAGAGGAGACTCTGTCTCAAGAAACAAACAAACACCCCAAAGTACAATGAAATAGTAACTAAGTCATTTAAAAGAAGAGGAACAACTTTACTGAATACTGCCTTAAAGAAATGCTACCAAAAAGAGAGGGAGCTCTCCTTAGAACAAATTTTCTTTCCAGCTCTCCTGAGCCATATCCTGAATGAAACTGGATTTAAGAGAAAACTATTTTTTTACTGGGATGGGTTCTGCTATATTCATCCTTGAACCCCAGACTTTTTCAGCTATTTAGAAAGGAAATTGATATGAATTGAAATTGTTGCTCACATAATATCATTAGAGTGTGCTTACTTTTCATTCTCTTTTAATTTGGTCTGTTAGGTAAAATGTGAATTATGAAGTTTAGTAAAAAGTGAGAGCTTATTTTTACATATTTTGTATAGGGAGCAGCACTTGAGCAAATGAGAAATGCCACTATTTGAGTTCGAAATTTTTCAAATATATGAGTTGTATTTTTACTTGTATGATTTTTAAAATAAAAATTATTGTTATTATTTCAGTTGCAGTATCCAGTTTATTGGGACCATCTCGAATTCTGTGATGGATTCAGAAAACTTTTAGACCATTTACAATTGGATAAAGTGAGTACCCTGAAACTAATCACATACATATGATTTTTTTGTTTTGAGACAGAGTCTCACTCTGTTGCCCAGGCTGGAGTGCAGTGGCGTGATCTCAGCTCACTGCAACCACCACCTCCTGGGTTCAAGTGATTCTCCTGCCTCAGCTTCCAGAGTAGCTGGGATTACAGGCATGTGCCACCATGCCCAGCTAATTTTTGTATTTTTAGTAAATATGGGCTTTTGCCATGTTGGCTAGACTGACCTCAAGTGATCTGCCTGGCTTGGCCTCCCAAAATGCTGGGATTACAGGCATGAGCCACTGTGCCCGGCCCTCTTTTATTTTTTAATAATAACTTTATTGCAACATAATTCATATATAATTTACCCTTTAAGTATATAGTTCCATGTTTTTCAGTATATGTGCTGGTATGTGCAACCATCACCACAATCAGTGTTTTAGAATTTTTTTAATGCCAAAAACATCATACTCATTAGCAGTCAGTCCCTATCTTCCCTCCTACTAGCCCTGCAACCTAATTTACTTTTCATCTCTATGAATCTGCCTATTCTAGATATTTTACATAAATGAAATATATCATATGTGGTGTTTGTGACTGGCTTTTTAAACTTAGCATTATAAGTTTGAGGTTTATTCATGCTGAAGCCTGAATCAATACTTTGTTTCTCTTTATGGCTAAATCATATTTTTATGAATATGCCATGTCTTGTTTATTCATTCATCAGATGATGCACATTTGTGTTGTTTTTACCTTTTGGATATCATGAATAATGTTGCCATGAACATTCATATACAAGTTTTTGTGTTGACATATGTTTTCAGTTTTCTTAGGTATGTATTTAGGGGTGGAATTACTGAATCATACTTTTCTTAGACATAAACCACTAAGTAGTTTGGGCTGTTTCTCTTTTCTTTTCTTTCTTGCTTTTTCTTTTTTCTTTTTTTTTTTTTTTTTTGAAACAGGCTTTCACTCTGTCGCCCAGGCTGGAGTACAGTGGTGCAATCATGGTTTACTGCAGCCTCTACCTCTTGGGCTCAAGTGATCCTCCCACCTTAGGCTTCCAAGTAGCTAGGACTACAGGCATGTACCACCATGCTCAGCTAATTTTTGTATTTTTACTAGAGACAGGGTTTTGCCATATTGCCCAGACTTGGCTTTGTTTGTCTGTGAATAATATTTGTTAACTTATATAGCTTGGATGCAGAATTGTATTATCTTGATGGAGTGTGTAAATTGCATTTAAATATAATATTTTCGGAGAGATCCAAGATGGCTGACTAGCAACAGCTCAGGAAAGTAGCTCCCAGTGAAAGCGCAGAGAACGAGTGGACGCCGCACTTTCCGACGAGTTTTTGTTGCCCACAGACCGGGAGATTCCCGGCGGAGAAGCCACGCGGGTCACCGGCGCGACTCTTTTGGCCGGTGCGGCTCTTTTGCCGGCACCCAGCGCGGCGCTTCCCGGTGCAGAGTGTGCGGGACGGACGGGCTCGGCTGGTCCCATCCCCAGAAGGGAAACAGCAATTGGAAGCGCTGAGGACTGAGAGTTTCACAGCAAGCACAGTGAACCCGGGAAGGTCTGGCTCAGAGCGGAACCGGCGTCCGCCAAAGGAAAACTAA
>PVKP010032919.1:0-25473 GCA_004027715.1 Plecturocebus donacophilus | reverse complement strand
AAGGGAATGCTTCCAGCTTTTGCCCATTCAGTATAATATTGGCTGTGGGTTTGTCATAAATAGTTGTTATTATTTTGAGATATGTTCCATCAATACCTAGTTTGAGAGTTTTTAACATGAAGGGATGTTGAATTTTATTTAAGCCCTTTTCTGCATCTATTGAGATAATCATGTGGTTTTTGTTGTTGGTTCTGTTTATGTGATGTATTACATTTATTGATTTGCATATGTTGAACCAGTTTTGCATCCCAGGGATGAAACCTACTTGATTGTGGTGGGTAAGGTTTTGATGTGCTGCTGGATTTGGCTTCCCAGTATTTTTGAGGATCTTTGCATCGATATTCATCAGGGATACTGGCCTGAAGTTTACTTTTTTTGTTGTGTTTCTGCCAGAGTTTGGTATCAGGTTGATGCTGGCCTCATAAAATGAGTTAGGGAGGAGTCCCTCCTTTTCAACTGATTGGAATAGTTTCAGAAGGAACGGTACCAGCTCTTCTCTGTACCTCTGGTAGAATTTAGCTATGAATCCATCTGCTCCTGAGCTTTTTTTTTTTATTGGTAAGCTATTATTTACTGCCTCAATTTCAGAACTTGTTATTAGTCTATTCAGGGGTTTGACGTCTTCCTGGTTTAGTCTTGGGAGGGTGTATGTGTCCAGGAATTTATCCATTTCTCCTAGATTTTCTAGTTTATTTGCATAGAGGTGTTTATAGTATTTGTTGATGGTAGTTTGTATTTAATGGGGTCAGTGGTGATATCCCCTTTATCATTTTTTATTGTGTCTGATTCTTCTTCCTTTTCTTCTTTATTAGTATAGCTAGTAGTCTATCTATTTTATTAAATTTTTCAAAAAACTAGCCCCTGGATTTATTGATTTTTTTGAACGGTTTTCATGTCTCTATCTCCTTCAGTTCTGCTCTGATCTTAGTTATTTCTTATCTTCTGCTAGCTTTGGGATTTGTTTGCTCTTGCTTCTCTAGTTCTTTTAATTGTGAGGTTAGGGTGTCAATTTGAGATCTTTCTAGCTCTCTGATATGGGTATTCTGTGCTATAAATTTCCCTCTCAACATTGCTTTAGTTGTGTCCCAGAGATTCTGGTACATTGTCTCTTTGTTCTCATTGGTTTCAAAGAATTTCTTAATTTCTGCCTTAATTTCATTTTTTATCCAGGAGTCATTCAAGAGCAGGTTGTTCAGTTTCCATGTAGTTATGTGGTTTTGAGTGACTTTCTTACCTGAGTTCCAATTTGATTGCACTGTGATTTGTTATGATTTCAGTTATTTTGCATTTGTTGAGGAGTGTTTTACTTCCAATTATGTGGTCAATTTTAGAATAAGTGACATGTGGCACTGAGAAGAATGTATATTCTGTTGATTTGGGGTGGAGAGTTCTGTAGATGTCTATTAGGTATGCTTGATCCAGAGCTGAGTTTAGGTCCTGAATATCCTTGTTAATTTTTCATCTTGTTGATCTGTCTGATATTGACAGTGGAGTGTTAAACTCTCCCACTATTATTGTGTGGGAGTCTAAGTCTCTTTGTAAGTCTCTAAGAAATTACCCCTGCCTTTTTTTTTCTTTTTCTTTTTCTTTTTTTTGAGACAGAGTCTTGTTCTGCCACCAGGCACCAGGCTGGAGTGCAGTGGCGCAACCTCGGCCCACTGCAATCTCCGCCTCCTGGGTTCAAGCAATTCTCCTGCCTCAGCCTCCCGAGTAGCTGGGACTACAGGTGTGTGTCACCACACCCAGCTAATTTTTGTATTTTTTAGTAGAGATAGGGTTTCACCATGTTGGCCAGGATGGTCTCGATCTCTTGACCTTTTGATCCGCCTGCCTCGGCCTTTTTTCTTTTCATTTGCTTGGTAAATTTTCCTCCATCCTTTTATTTTGAGACATACATTTTTAAATGTGTGTCTTTGTACATGAGATGTGTCTCCTGAATACAGCATACCAATGGGTCTTGACTCTTTATCCAATTTGCTAGTCTGTGTTCTTTAACTGGGGATTTTAGCCTATTTACATTTAAGGTTAATATTCTTACATGTGAGTTTGATCCTGTCATCATGATGCTAGCTGGTTATGTTGCCCACTTGTTGATGCAGTTTCTTCATAGTGTCATTGGTCTTTATACCTTGGTGTTTTTGTAGTGACTGGTACTGGTTTTTCCTTTCCATGTTTAGTGCTCCCATCAAGAGGAAGGCAGACCTGGTGGTAATGAAATCCTACACCATTTGCTTTTCACAAAACAATTTTATTTCTCTTGCACTTATGAAGGTTTAGTTTAGTTGGATATGAAATTCTAGGTTGAAAATTCTTTTCTTTAAGAATGTTGAATATTGGCCCCCATTCTCTTGTGGCTTGTGGGGTTTCTACTGAGAGATCCACTGTTAGTCTGATGGACTTCCCTTTGTAGATGGCCTGGCCTTTCTCTTTGGGTGCTCTTAACATTTTTCCCTTCATTTCAACCTTGGAGAATCTGATAATTATATGTCTTGGGTTGATCTTCTTGTGGAGTATCTTAGTGGTGTTCTCTGTTTCTCTTTATTTCCTGAATTTGAATGTTGGCCTATCTTGCTAGGTTGGGAGGTTCTCCTGGATAATATCCTGAAGTGTGTTGTCCAACTTGGGTCCCTTCTCCCTGTCTCTTTCAGGTATTCCAATCAATCATAGATTCGGTCTTTTTACATAGTCCCATAATTCTCAGAAGTTTTGTTCATTCCTTTTCACTTTTTTGGTGGGGGGGATCTAATCTTGTATGCCTACCTTATTTCAGCAAGATAGTCTTCAAACTCTGATACTCTTCATTCTGCTTGGTCAATTCAGCTATTGATACTTGTCTATGCTTCACGAAATTCTCATGCTGTGTTTTTCAGCTCATTTATGTTCTTCCCTAAGCTGGTTATATGGAATACGTTTTGATGGCATGACTGAAAACTCTTTACCAAGCACTAGAACTCAAATATTTTTCTTCTATTTTTTTTCTAAAAGCTTAATGTTTTATTTTTAAATGTGATCGATTTTGAGTAAACTTCTGCATTAGGTGTGAGGTTTAGATCTTTTCTATTCTATTCCGTTCCATTCCATTCCTGCCTATGGATATCCAATGGCTCCAGCACTATCAGTTGAAAAGCCCATCCTTTCTCCATCAAATTATTTTTGCAACTCTGTCAAAAAATCAACTGACCATACTTGGGAACTACTTGCAGGGCCACTATTCTATTCTTGTGACCTCTATGTCTATCCCTCTGCCAGTAACACAGTATTGATTATTGAAACCACATAGGAAGTCTTGAAATTGGGTAAAGTGATTGCTCCCACTTTTTTCTTTTTTTCCAGAATTATTTTAGTTATTCTAGTTCCTTTGTTTTTTCATATAGCTTTTTAGAATAGTCTTGTCAATATCCATAAAATGTTTTTTCTAGAATTTGATAGGAATGGTACTAAATTTGTCTATTAACTTGAAGAGAATTGACATTTTCACTATGTTGAGTCTTCCAATCCATGAACCCAAATTCTCTCTCCATTAGATTTTCAACCAGTACTTTGCAGTTTTTAGCATACATGTCCCATACATGTTTTCTTTGATTTATGCCCAAGTATTTCATTATTTTCTGAGTGACTATAACTGGCATTGTATTTTAAATTTTGTTTTACACATGTTTATTGCTAGTATATAGAAATAAAACTGACTTTTTTTTAAGTTGCTTTTATATCCTGTAGCCTTGTTAAACTCACTTATTAGTTCTAAGACTTTGGGTTTTGTGGTTTTGCATTTTCCTCGGGACTTTCTGCATAGATCATCATGTCATCTGCAAGTGGAAGCAATTTTATATCTTTCTTTAGTGTCTACCTGACTTGTGCTTCCTTTTCTTGCTTCTTACAGTGCCTAGAACTTCCAGGATTGTGCAGAATAGAGCAGTGACAATGTGGACATTGTTACCTTATTCCCAGTCATAGCAGAAAACCATTCCAATTTTCTCCATTGTGTATGATTTTGGCCGTAGGCTTTTTGTACATATTCTTTATCAAATTGAAGTTTCCCTCTACTCCTAGTTTTCTGAGAAGTTTTAATCATAAATGAGTGTTAAATTTTTCAAGTGCTTTTCTTCATGAATTGACATAATCATGTGATTTCTCTTCTTTAGCCTACAAATATAGTGGATTACATTAATTGATTTTTAAAATATTGAACCAGCCTTGCATATCTTGAACATGGTGTATAATTATTTTTATATAGTGGTGAGTTCTATTTGCTAATTTTTTGTTAAGAATTTTTGCAGCTTCATGAGGATATTGGTCTATTGTTTGTTTACTGTCTTTGTTTGATTTGGGTATTAGGGTAATACTGGCTTCATAGAACGAGTTGAAAGTATTTCCTCCCTTTCATTTTATGGAAGATTTTTGTTAAATTGGTGATAATTCTTTTTTAAACAGTTGGTAAAATTCTCCAGTGAAATCATCTGGGCCTAGAGATTACTTTTGGGGGAGTTTTAAATTACAAATTCAACTGTCTTAATTGTTAAATGGATATTTAAATTATCTGTTTAATGGTAGGTGAATTGTGGCAGTTTACTTTTTGAGAAATCGGTTCATTTCACCTAAGTTGTCAAATTTATGTGTGTAGAGTCACTCATAGTATCATTTATTGTCCTTCTGATGTTTGCAGGATCTGTTATCATATCCTCTGTTTCATTTCTGATATCAATCATTTGTGTCTTCTCTCTTTTTATTAGTCTTATTAGAGATTTGTCAATTTTATTGATGTTTTCTAAGAACCAGACTTTTTGTTTCATTGGTTTTCTCTACTGTTTTTCTGCTCATGATTTCACAGATTCCTGCTCTTATCTTTATTATTTCTTTCCTTCTGCTTGCTATAGATTTATTTTGCTCTTCTTTCTCTAGCTTATTGTGGTAATAGTTTAAATTGTTTCTTCAAGAATTTTACTTTATTTATTTGTTTATTTTTTCCTGAGACTGAGTCTTGCTCTGTTGCTCAGGCTGGAGTGCAGTGGTGGGATCTCAGCTCACTGCAACCTCCATCTCCTGGGTTCAAACAATTCTCCTGCCTCGGCCTTCCAAGTATGGGATTACAGGCTATTAATTTGAAGAGAATTAATTTGAAGAGAATGCATCTCCTGAAGGTAATTTACCTTTTAAAAGAAAGGTATCTTTCCATTGTTTACTTACAGTTTAATCCTGTGATGTTCAGAGAACATGCTCTGTATGATGTCAATTGTTTTAAACGTCTTAAAGTTTACTTCATGGCCCAGGATATGGTCTAACCTAGCATGGGTTCCACTGGCTCTTGAAAAGAATGCATTCTGCTGTTGCTGGGTAAAGTGCTCTTTCTGCAAGTGTCACTTAGATGTTGTTTGTTGATGGCATTCGTTTAGTTCTATATCTTTGCTGTTTTCTGTCTAGTTTCTGGGGTTTTTTTTCAATTGTTGAGAGAGGAGTGTTGAGGTCTCCAACCATAAATGTAGAAATTATCTATTTCTCTTTATAGTTCTATTTTTTTTTTACATATTTTGCATCTCTGTTTGGCTTATTCATATTTAAAATTGCCATGTTTCTTTGTGGATTAACTCTTCTATCATCTGTGATATTTCTTCCTAGCCCTGGTAATTTTCTTTGCTCTAAACTCCACTTTATCTGAGATTGCTATAGTCAGTCTTAGTCTCCTATGATTAATATTTTCTTGGTTTATTTTTTCTGTCCTTTTATTTTCAACCTATGTATATCATTATATTTGAAATGAGCTTTAATAGCCTGCATATAGTTGGGTTGTTTTCTAATGAGTTCTTTCGATCTCTGTTTTTATTCGTGTATTTAGGATATTTATATTTAATTTAATTATTGGCATATTAAGGCTTCAGTCTGACATTTTATTTTTGTTTTTTCTTTTTTTGTTTCTGTTTTCTTTTATCTGTCTTTCTTGAGTTATGTAACTTTCCTTATAAATCAATTTTTATTTGCTTATAGTGATTTTTTTTACTATGGTTTTTGTGTTGCTTTTTTAGTGGCTGTTCCAGGCATTACATTATGTATACACAACTTACTGAAGTCTACTGGTGTTGATAGTGTTCCAGTTAAGATGAGGTGAAAAACACTTACTTCCCCTTACACCCCTTTACTTGCCACCATTTATAATTATTTAAAATAATGTCTCTACATATATTGAGAACCACATTAAAGTGTTACAACTTTTGTTTTGGCCATCATACATAATTTAGAAAACAGAAGCAAAATCTATTTTTTTAGCTATATTTTTGCTGTATGTTTTTTCTTCCTTCCCAGTATTTCAATATTCTTTATATTATTATTTCCTATTTAGGGAATTCCCATTAGCCATTCTTTCAGGCAGCTCTCCTAGCAACAAACTCCATTTTCCTTCATCTAGGTTATCTTTATTTCACATTCATTCCTGAAGGATATTTTTGCTGCATATAGATTCTGGATTTAAAAGGTTTTCTTTCAGCACAGTGAAAAATGTCTTGCCACTTCCTCTGGCCTCCTTGGTTGCTGATAAGAAATCCACTGTGATTCAAACAGTCTTTTCCCTAAAGGTAATATGTCATTTCTCCATGGCCATTTTCAAAATTGTTTGTCTTTAGTTTTTGGAAGTTTAATTATGATGTGTCCTTCAGCGTATTTCTTTGGGTTTATCATCTCTGGAGTTTGCTCAGTTTCATTAATCTGTAGGTTTATGGATTTTTTTCTAAATATGGGTATTTTTCAGCCATTATTTCTGTGAATACTTTTTCAGTCCTGTTCTCCTTCTCGTCTTCTGGAATTCAAATGACATGAATGTTAGATCTTTTGCTATGGTTTCATCTGTCTGTGAGGCTCTGTTCATTTCTGTTTCAGTTATTTTCTCTGTCATTGAGGTTGAGCAATTCTATTGTTCTATTTTCAATTTTCTGTCCTCTTTTCTCTTCATTTTGTTGAGTGCATTCTTTGAGTTTTTTTAAGCATTGTATGTATGTTTTAGCTCTGAAATTTCCATTTGGTTCTTTATATCATCCATATCTTTGCTGAGACTCTTTGACCGCTTGCTGGAGCACTTGGTGACGGCTGCTTTAAAATCCTTGTCAGACAGTTCTCCTATCTCTCCCATCTTGGTGGTGTTCTCAGTTTATTGCCTTTTTTCATTCAAGTTGAGATGAAGTTCTTACATGCCAAGTGGTTTTTCATTGAAACCTGCATCTTGTGGGGATTATAAGACATATCTCACTTAAACCTGTGTTTTAATGGGCCTCTTCTGGGACCACTCTGGTGGGTGAAGAGGGGTATCACTTTGTTACCACCCGATGGGGTGGAAATCAAGGTGCTCCACTTGACCTCCGTGGACCCTGGGAAGGGAAGCCTTGTTACTGCTGGATCGCTGGACACGGGGTGGGAGTTCAAGCTCCCTACTAAGCTCTGCTGATACCGTTGCCGCTGGTAGGAGGCCTCCACTGACACTGTTGGAGGTGGGACCTTTCTCCTGCTAATGGGTAGAGAAGGTCCTGACTTTCTACTAAGCCTCTTCTGACACCACCCTTGAAAGGAGGAGGAACCTTGTTATCCTTGAGTCAGGTTAGAAGCACAGGCTCCCCATGTGACATCCACTGATGCCACTAGACACAAGGTGGTTTGCTGCCACCCAGCAGGGAGCTGGGGCATCCCGTTGGCCTATCAAGGGTGAAAGTCAAGGGTCCCCACTCAGCCATCTGTAAGTGCTAGAGTGCTACCACAGTTTTCTCTGTAGCATTTGGTTTGAATACGGTAGTTACTGTCTGAAAGTTTTCTATCTCGCTAGACTGCCCCTTTCCTGATCCCCTGTCTAGGAGAAGCAGATCTTTTTTTGAAACTTTTTTTGTCCAGGGCATTTTGGTGTTTACAGACTGTTGGTTTCTTCTGTATCCAGTCTAAGATACAAGAGGCAAAAGAACTCATCACCAAGTCTTCCTTGGGTCCCAAAGCCCATAAACAGGCCGCTTTCTTCTCTCTGCAATCAAAGTATTCTGATGTTCATCTTATATACAATTTCTAGGGTTTTTAGTTATACTTATTGGAGGACTAGGTAAATGTGCATCTACTTCATTTCTCCAGAAGTGGAAGTCTCTGGAGTATGTTTTGCTTCTGGTAAGGAAAAGAAATTTCCATTTTTCTTTATTTTTCTAAACTATTATATATTAGCTAAATTTTTTTTGTGTTCTTTCAGAAAATGTTTAGAATAAAATTGCTGATCTCTCTCAAAATTCCCATTGGGGTAACAGTAAATGTAAAGTGACTCTATGACCCAGTCATTTAGAGTATTCAGTAACTAAATTGCAAATAATCTCTGGTCTCACATCGGAAAGATTGAAAATCTCAGGGAAACATCGGCCCTGGATACTTAATGAAGATTTCAAGACAGAGACCTTCCACTTCGTACATAACAAATTCATTATAAAGTTCTGCCCCAAAATGCCATTCTTCGTCAGTGATTTTTTTTCCTATCCCACCACTCTACTCTAGCTATCATAGTAAATTCTGTCATTCCCACTTTTGCACTATAGGGTAGGGCTATAAACTCCCAAAAATATGGACTATACTAACTTGGGCCTATGGTCTAGTTTTTGTCCCCTAACTTTTTGAATGGGAGATCTTTAGTCTGATCATTGCCGGGGATGTCCTTGCTGATAAGGAATCTATAAACTCTGACTTCAGCTGACTCTCTTTCTGAAGAAAGCAGACCAAAGTTTTAAAAATACAGCAAACTGGAGTTTCCTGATTGTAGTACATGTCTGTGTTTGTTTTCTACTGGTTACATAAATATGGCAAATCACTCGACAGAGAATTATACTGCATTTCCTGGGATCCCAGGAGGAATGTTTTCTTTTCACTTGCCTTTTCTGCAAAAACGTGACAGCAGGAAGAAGGAGGTGGTGATATTAAAACAAGTAGTTACGACTGCAAGTTGCAGGAGAAACATTTTTGGACAGATGTCAGAATGAAGAATTTCAGTCTGGAGAGTAATTTTTATATAAGAGAATATGATGTAAGTCACAGTGAAATTGGGAAAAAGAAGTATTTAAAGAAAACTGTGACTTTTAAAGTCAGTAAAAAGCAATAAAGGTTTTTTAAGGAACATCTTATTGCACAAAGATTGCAGGGGTGTTGACTGAGTCCCTCCCCTTCGTCTCTGGGCCCCACATTCTATTCAGGTGTATGGAGAATCCTGAGAACCTGTGCACAGGTGCTGTGTAACACCTGGCCCGAGAAACATTTCATTTCACATTGATATGTAACATGGCCTGGCTTTACAATGTCAAATTCCATTTATTTTTGTTTAAAGATAAAATGTAAACATGCCCAGAGGAGTTCTCCTTTTTCCCTTATTGGAAACAGATGAAAGGACTTGATGGCTAGGGGTAGGCAAGGGAGGCATCTTTAGTGATTCAATTATATAGATGCAGTGACAATAGGTTTTTCTCTAGAGTACATTGCGTGCACAGGCATTTACTTAGTAGTGAATGAATTTAATTAAATTGGACTGCTTGAGCTCCCAAAGTTTCAAGAGAAAATTTGTTGGCTCCTTTGCTTCAAAATTCTTTTGCAGTAACATTTTGGAAAAGCATTTTACTTAAGTAGAGTGTTATGGGCTGAAGTGCGTCTCCCACAACACCCCAAAATTCATATGTTGAAGTCCTCATCTCCAATACCTCCAACTGTGACTGTATGAGGAGCGGGTCTGCAGAGAGGTAATTAAGCTTCAATGAGGTCATTGGGACGGGCCCTAATCCCATATGACTGGCGTCCTTATAAGAAGAAATTAGGACACAGATTGGTAAAGAGGGAGTACAGTATGAAGACACGGAGAAGACAATCGTCTAGAAGCCAAGGAGAGAGGCCCCAGAAGAAACCAGCCCTGCTAATCGCTTGAACTCAGACCTCCAGCCTCCAGGACTGTAAGAAATCAGATTTCTGCCTTTTAAGGCACTCAGCCTGTGGGCCCCTGTTACCATGGCCCTGACATGGTACTGCGTCTGGTTATACCATCTAGTGATGCAGCTGCTGCAACTTTTTAAATGGGTTTAAGTTATAAACAAAGACAAGGCAAAGCAAAAATACAAAGCAAGTCCTTTGGGTAACCTAAGATAAGACATACTTGAGACATGACAGTGGCATTTTTCCTGGATGTTTTCACATAGAACATATTCTCCATACCCCATCTGATTCCTTCTGACACAGGTGTGGCCGCTTTATTCTTGTGTTTCAACCACTTTGATGACTCGTCCCTTGGCTGAGGGTAAAGTCCACCTCTGCGCCCTGGTTCTCATCAAGGCCTTCTCAGTCTCCCTGCCTCTTTCCCCAGGCTCCCCTTTTGGGGTGCTGCGTTCCAGACATACTCATCTTCTTTCAGGTCTTCCAACACCTTTCCTGCTTGCACCAAGGAGGAACCTTTGCCTGGGAGAGCCCCAGTCCTGCAGCAGACGCTTTCCACTTTCTGTCTGGATGACTTCTGCTCCTTTTCAGGAAACATGGTTCTAACTCCAGACTCCTGGTCTACCTCCTCTGCTTCCCTAGAACCCAAAAAGTTTCTCGGGCCAGGCATTGCACAGGATTCTCCACGCACCTGAACAGAATGTGAGGCCAAGAGAAGAAAGGGAGGGACTCAGTCAACAGCACTGCAATATTTGTGCAAGGAGGATGTTGTTCCTCAAAAAACCCTCTGTCTAGGGAAGGCACCCTCTGTCACTAAGTGTCCCCCTCTCTGTGCTCATTTGATTGACTGTCCTCCTGTGAGGCTGTAAGCTCCAGAAGATACAGTCCCTGCATTTGGTTGCTGTATCCTCAGCATCTTGCAGTTGCCTGGCTTATTATTAATTTCCCACCTACAAAAGATTTGACAAACAATACAACAATAGCCTACAAGGCTCTGCTTCCAGAAAAGCAAAGGAATAAAGGTTTTAAACACTGTCTTTTTACTGTCCCGCTCTTGTGTTTTAACGAGTAATTTCTTCTCATACCCTAATAAGCATGCAGGAAGGATCTCTGGAGGCATAAGAGTAGAAGGAAATGAGGTCGATTTATCCTTCGGGCTACCTTATGAAACTCATCTCAAATTTTTGTTTGTTTGTAGAAAGTGGTTTATTTAGAGAGAGAGAGAAACAGGGGAAAGAGAGAGAAAGAAACAGCTTAACTCTCACACTGAGTGAGAGAACCCAGAAAGATGGAACCCAGGAGAGGAAAGCAGCTTCCACACTGAGTGGAAGGGAATAGAGAGACGGAGTTTAGGAGGAGAAGACAGGCTTCCACGAGAGAGTGTGGAAGGGGACTCCAGAGGGGAAATCCAGGAGAGAGAAAGACGGCTTCCACGAAGGGAGTGTTTGTGGAAGGGGCTCATCTTAAACTTTAATCCGTCCACATGGACTGAGCACTTTCTACGTCTGAACGGACTCCTGGGTCACACGGTCCTTACCTTCAGTATGCTGGATAAAGGGGTGCTGGTTTCTGCGTCGTGTGTTAACATCTGGATAGGCTTTGGGAGAAGGGAGTGTTAAGCCACCTGTTCTGGAGAAACGGTTGGAAGTCTGTTAGAGGCAGAATCTTCCAGATTCAAAGCATCCTGGATGAGTCATTCAGCAAAAAGGATTTAAAGTTACCTCAACAATATCAGTCAGACTATTTAAGTCAATTATAAATAATCTGTGGTCTCATATAAAAATAATTTAAAATCTTTTCAGCCCCAGATACTAAAGGACGATTTCATGGTCCCAGGCCTTTAATTTCATACCTGGTATGCCAGTTGTAGAGTTCTGCCTCAATATATATTTTTTCATTGGGCAAATGAAGACTTCTGGTTTTACTACAACAAAAATTAGTGTCATCAATTTCATAGTGTTTGTCTCCTTCAGTGTTTTATTATGACCCCCAAGAGCTTCCCGCAAGCATATGGATTTAATGAAGAGGGGACTCCAGCTCTTGGTAAATTTCTAAATTTACTAGAACTGATTCGTTTCAGTTATGTGATGCCAAAAGAGAGCGTGTCAGACATGAGCCTTCCTGGCAGCCGAACCGCAGTGAGCCGGAAGCGCTGGGATAGGCAGCCAGGCACCCTCAGCCGTGTAGGAGGAGAATGTCCTGGGTGTCCTAGAGAAGCCAGACTTAAAATCTGTTCACGCTGGCCTGGACGTAAAATCCAGCAGCTCACATTTCACGCCTTGTAGGCTCATGTGGAGTTGGATCCCATGTCATCTAATATTTTTCCGGAGTTCGCTATTTAAGATGACACATAAATTATTTACCTCAAAGGCCTGCGACACCATTTCCCCCACCTGCCCCCCACACAGCCACCCAGTACATCACGTGGCCCCTCCAAGGCACCAGCACTCACGGGACGGGGGGGGTCCCACTGCCTGCTGCCCCCCGGGGCTGGGGACGTCAGCCTCCAAAACGAGGTGTCAGCATGTCGCCGTAGCTTTGCTTGTCCTTCCTGTTGACGACAGGAAGGAACAAGCACGAGCCGCTGAAGACGCACAGAGATCTCTGCTGCCTTCTCTCCTTCAGTGCCCCGGGTGGAGACGGGCGGGCCGTTCTCTTTCTTTAGACTAGTTCTACCCGAGGTCGTTTCCTCTTTGCGAAGGCTCTAATAACCGACGTTGCGACATTGCCGAGGTAACCGTGAGTCCTTCGGAGGCTCAGAGGGGGCGTCCGGTCCCGCGCCCCGCTCCCCAGGCTCGGGCAGAGAAGCCCCCCAGCTTTTCCCACTTTTCTCCCGGGGGTAGCACAGAGGCCCCCCATCGCGGTTAGAAGTTAGACATGCGCAAGCACTTCTCTTCACACGAAATAATTCACAGCTGAAGAAGCGGCCATAATGGGACCACCCGCCTGCCCTCATTGTGAGAAAAGACGCTCTCCCCAGCCCAGGGCGCCGGGAGGCAACACAGGCGCTGCGGGACTCGGGCGCCATCTACAGGCCGCGCAGGCAGGAAACGGCTTCGGGCAGCCTGCACTCCCTCGAGAGGAATTTCAATCCTTGCGCTAAATGTATATATAATTTTAGAAAATAAAATATTTTATTTACCAAAATAACATTTTATTTATAAATGTATAGTACAAATACATGTATTTATATAGAAATATATGCTGTATATATATTGCGTGCATGTATATGTCAATGTGTGTGTATATATATATATTTGTGTGTGTGTGTGTGTGTGTGTGTGTGTGTTCTTAAATATACTTAAATTAGAGAAGTGTTTTAAATAGAATCGGTCCGATCTCCAGTGCTGCCACTGAGTTTCTGTTTGACCTCTGGTGGTCACTAAATTCTGGGAACCCCAGTTCTCCACTTGTCCAAGGAAACTGGTCCCACTTATCCAGCACGGCTGTTGTAGTGATTGAGGGAGATAATGTACATAAAACGCTTGCTCTAGAGTCTGAGACAGAGAATTATAACACTATGAAGAATATGATGACAACTATTTGCTCATTTACCTAGTGCTTTAACCAATATTTCTGCATACGCAGACCTCCCAGACCTCGCTGGTTATTGGGGCATACAGCAGTGACCCGGAAAGACAAGGACCTTCCCTGCTGGAGCTGCAAGCTCAAGTCATCTGACTTTGAGAACAAATAAAACAGGCAGGGAAACTAGGAACTGGCGCATGTTTTAGAACCACGTGTGCGCATTCAACTACAAGTTAATGCAATAGGCCCTGGGAAAGAGTTACTATAAACATTCTCATATCTCTTATCTGGATAAAACAAACCCGGTGGAATTGGTTGGAACATTCCAACCAACTTATGTATTAGCTAGGAAAGTGACTTTCAGAAATCATCTGTCAGTCAATGTATTAGTTTTCTATTGCTACATAACAATGACTGCAAATAGTGTTGCTGCTTAAGACAACACACATGTATCATCTCGAGGTTCCGGGGGTCAGAGTCCAGGCATTGCTCAACTGGGCCTCTGTTCAGGGTCTCTCAGGCTGAAATCATGATGTCCCCAGGGCTTGGTTGTGAAAGCTCCCTGGGGCCGTGCGGTGAACAAAGTTTGTGTCATTGCGTGTCTGGGACTGACTCATGGCAACTGGCTTTTTCAAAGCCAGCCAGGGAGAAAGGGACCAGAGTGAATGAGCTGGCAGCAGAGTCTAGTCTAATATACCCTCGCCACCAGAGTGACACCCCAACACCTTTGCCGTATTGTGTCTCTCTAAGCAAGCCACAGGTCTCACCTACAGTCGGGGTAGGGTGGGCCACACAAAGGCGTGAGCATCTAGATGTGGAGACCCCAGGGGAGGTCACCTAAGGTTCCGCCCACCGCAGACACTGTCATAACTAATTCCCAAAACATATCAAATAGAAAAACGAAAAAATATAGTGATTATTTCTCAAGTGCATCTTATTTCACACAACAGAACTAATCCAGGATGTGCCCTGCCCCGCACCGCAGTGATTCCCTCATGTAAAATTTGAAGACTGGATTCATTACCCAACAATTCAGAAGCTTTGCGATGCTAAATTTTATTATGGGATGCTTGGTCAAGAAAAGCTAGGAAGTTCTAAAGGAAAAATAACGGGGCCTGTAATCCCAGCACTTTGGGAGGCTGAGGCGGGTGGATCATGAGGTCAAGAGTTAGAGACCATCCTGGTCAACATGGTGAAACCCTTTCTCTACTAAAAATACAAAAATTAGCCAGGCATGGTGGTGCGTGCCTGTAATCCCAACCACTTGGGAGGCTGAGGCAGGAGAATTGCTTGAACCCAGGAGGCAGAGGTTATGGTGAGCCGAGATCGTGCCATTACACTCCAGCCTGGGCAACAAGAGTGAAACTCCATCTCAAAAAAAAAAAAAAAAGCAAGAAAGAAAAGAAAAATAACAGGATGCCTGATGAACTCTCTTAGGACTTGCAGGACCATGTCTCACATATGAAGAGTAATCTCATTTTGTAGATAAATGGAAACTGCTTATGAATCAAATATTTACTGAGTCGTTTCCTAGGAGGGTGACCCTCAAGAATCCCAGTTCCTCCTAAGATAATTCTCAGAAGTGAGAGAAAACAACACTGGTCATGTGGTCTTACAAGCACAACAAAAAGACGGCATCCTTCTGCATTCAGCTCTACTACCCAGATGATAAGGTTAGTAGATTAGGACTCATCTACTGTGATACAAGAATGTAATTTCTCAACCTGATTTAATGTATCTGCACACATGACAGCATAAAGCATAAAATATTAAATATTAAATATTAAAAATAGAAATATTGGCTTTAAAGAAGCATTTGTGTTGTGTGTGTGTGTGTGTTTGTTTTGAGACAGAGTCTCACTCTGCCACCTGGGCTGAAATTCAGCGCCATAATCTCGGTTTACTGCAATCTCTACCTCCTGGTTTTAAGCAATTCTCCTGCCTCAATCTCCTGAGTAGCTGGGATTACAGGTGTGTGCCACCATGCCAGGCTAATTTTTGTATTTTTAGTAGAGACAGGATTTCACCATGTTGGCCAGGCTGGTCTCCAACTCCAGGCCTTAAGTGATCCACCTGTCTTGGCCACCCAAAGTGCTGGGACTACAGGCGTGAGCCACTGCACCCAGCCAAGAAGCATTTGTTTTTAAAATGTGTTTAGAAGAATGAACCAATGGAGAAAATAGTCGTCTGCAAACAGACTTCTTCCTATGTTATGCATACTGTGATGGTATGTCACGGAAGTGCATCACATTCATAAACTTCAACTTTTAATAAATGGTGCTGGACAATTGCCTATCCTATAGAAAAATAGGTAGGTTTTATTTTCCTACTTCATACCATGTAGATAAATAATGTATTCTAGATTAAATACCTAAATGTGAAAGGCAAACTTTAAATTTTTTGTAGGAAAATATCGTCTGGTATTTATGAGACATCAGAATGGGGAAAGAATTGTTGAATAAGACACAAGGCATCATGTAAAAGCTGATTAACTCCATTGTGTTAAATGTAAAAGATTTTGTAGGCCAGGCACGGTGGCTTATGCCTGTAATCCCGGCACTTTGGGAGGCTGAGGCAGGCGAATCACGAGGTCAGGAGATCAAAACCATCCTGGCTAATGCAGTGAAACTCCGTCTCTACTACAAATACAAAAAAATTAGCCTGGCGTTGTGGCACATGCCTGTAGTCCCAGCTACTCGGGAGGCCGAGGCAGGAGAATCACTTGAACCCGGGAGGCAGAGGTTGCAGTGAGCTGAGATCACACCACTGCACTCCAGCCTGGGTGACAGAGCGAGACTCTGTCCCAAAAAAAAAAAAAAAGATTTTGTAAGACAGATATTCTAAAGAAAGTTAAAAGTTAAGCAATATACTAGAAAAGATATTTTCAGTTCATCTGGCCAACTAAAGATTAGTATTCAGAAGCTGTAAAGAGCAAATACTCTATAGAAATGGCCGGAAAACACCCAATTCATGGAAAAACACCCCGATGACCAGAAACTGTGAAAAGGTGTTTGACTGCTCCAGTAATCAGGAAAACACTAATTAACGCCAAATTAAAAATGTAAATTTAAAAATCTAAATGAAGTGCCATTTCATACATATCCAGTCAGCAAAAGTTAAGTAGCAGAGCAAAAGGGTAATACCAGTCACAACAGTTAATATTGGGCATCAGCATAACTGGATTAAGGAATATCTAGAAGCCTGGTGGCACGTTGTTTTCGAGTGTGTCTGTGTGTCTGTGAGGGTGTTTCCAGAGGAGCTTAGAGTGTGATTTTGTGTGGACTAGGTGGGCAAGCTCTGCCTTCAGTGTGGGAGGACACAGTGCAATCTGCTGGGGTCTCAGAAAGAAGAAAAACGGAGAAAGGGAGAATGTGTTCACCTAGCTGCTGGCATTGGGACATACTCCACCTCTCCCATCCTTGGACAGCAACTCCAGAATCCCAAGCCTTTGGGCTCCAGGACTTAACAGTAATGATCCCTTGGGTTCTGAGACCTTTGGCCTCGGATTGAGAGTTACACCCTTGGCTTCCCTCGTTCTTAAGCCTTGGGACCTGGGCTGAGCCACACTACCAGGATCCCAGGGTCTTGACCTTACAGCCTGTGATGGGACTTCTTAGCCTCCATAATCACGTGAGCCAGTTTCCCTAATAAACCCCCTCTCATCTATCTATCATCTATCTATCTATCTGCCTGTATATCTATATTCTATTGGTTTTGTCTCTCTGGAGAGCCTTGACTAATACACCAGTGTTATGGAATTTATTTCACTTGATGCTGAAATTTTTTACTTTTTAAACTTTTTGTTCATAGCTAAGACACACACACATTAGCCTAGGCCTCCACAGGGTCAAGATCAGAAGTAAAAAACTTCTGTAAAGCACAACCTATGGTTACCACCATGGAACCACAGATCTCAAAGAAGTCCCACGCCCAGGACCCACGTCCCTCTGCATTTTGTCCTTAAGTTTCACCAGGGATGACAATTGCAAAAAAACATCTTGGGGAAAAAAAGTTAGGCTACGGGAGCAGAAGCAGGCTCCAGGAGACTGGATTGGAAAGAAAGAATGGATGGAATAGGGCATGATGCGCTCTAAGAAGGAAGCTTCCCCGCTCCTGCGTCCCTCCTCTTGTTCCCCACCACCCGCCTCTGTTTCCCTTCATGGCCTCCTACTCTCCACCCACCCTGACCAGCGACCAAAGATGTTTCAAACAAGTCTAGTCACTCATTACTTAGCAATGGAAGCACATTCTGAGAAATGTGTTGTTAGGTGATTTTGTCATCGTATGAGCATCATAAAGTGTAACGGACTTGCACAGACTTAGCCAGACAGTCTGCAGCACACCGAGGCTGTGTGGCGTGGCCTATGGCTCCCCGGCTACAAAGCTGCACAGCATGTGACTGTCCTGAATACTGCAGGCAATCGGAACACGAGGGCAAGTATTTGTGCATCTAAACCTGTCCAAACATAGAAAAAGTACAGTAAAAATACAATATAAAAAATGAAAAATTGTACAGCTGTATAGGGAACTTGGAACGGAGCTTGCAGGACTGGAAGTTGCTCTGGGTGAGTCAGTGAGTGACTGAGGGCCTAGGACATTATCGTTCACGACTGTAGATGTTATAAACACTGTACACATAGGCAACACTCAATTTATAAAGATATTTTTCTTTCTTCAATAGTAAAAAAATTAGGCCTGGTGTGTGGCTAACGCCTGCAACCCCAGCACTTTGGGAGGTTGACGCAGGTGGATCACCTGAAGTCAGGAATTCCAGACCAGCCTGGCCAACCTGTGAAACCCCGTTTCTACTAAAAATACAAAAAACGTGCCGGGCCTGGTTGTGCACGCCTGTCATCCCAGCTACTCCAGAGGCTGAGGCAGGAGAATGACTTGAACAGGAGGCGGAGGTTGCAGTGAGCCGAGATGGCGCCGCACACTTCAGCCTGGGCACCAGCAAGAGTCCGTCTCAAAAAACAAATAAATAAATAACCTTAGCTTACGGTCACTTACTTACTTTTTATGCTTTAATTTTTTAAGCATTTTGACTCTTATAATAACACAGCTTAAAACAAAACACATGCTACAGCTGCCCGAAAATATTTTCTTCATTTATATCCTTATTCTATAGGCCTTTGTCTATTTGTAAAATTGTTTATTTTTATTTTTTACTTTTTAAGCTTTTTGTTCAAAGCCCAGACACACACACACATTAGCCTAAGCCTCCACAGGGTCAAGATCATCAATATCACTGTCTGCAACTTCCGCATCTTGTCCCTCTGGAAAATCTTCGGGGCAGTAACACGCCTGGAGCTGTCAGCATCTCCTGTGATAACAATGCCTCTCTAATGCCTGAAGCTGTTTTACAGTTAACATTTGTTTAAAGATGTAGAAGGAGTGCAATCTAAAATAACAGTAAAAAGCAGAGTATAGTCAGTATATAAATCAGTAGCAAAGCCGTTTATTATCATTCTCAAGTATTATGTATCATAATTGTGGATGCTGGACTTTTATACAGCTGGCAGCGCAGCACCGTTTTCTTCAGCATTACCACAAGCACATGAGTAACATGCTGTGCTCAGACATTACAATGACCACGACGTCACTAGGAGGTAGGAATTCTTCAGCTCCGTTGCAATCTTACAGGATGGCTGTAGCACAGTGCTCCACCACTGGCTTCCACACCATTATGTATGCGGTACGTGACTGTAATAAATGTAGGCAAGAACGCTCATGCCGACTAGAAACCCTGGACGTGGAAATACACAAAAAGATAACTGGGTGGGTTTCACAGGAGAGGACAGAGTGCACCTTTACACAGTTACAAAAATTGGTTTCTTTAAATCAGACTTATTGAGGGATAATTTGCATACCATACAATTCACTTTTTGCAGGCATACAGTTGGATGAGTCTTGAGGAAATATATCCAATCATGTAGCTACCACCACAGTATGCAGAGATCTAGAAATTCCTCTCTTTTCTTTGAGACGGAGTCTCGCTCTGTTGCCCAGGCTGGAGTGCAGTGGCTTGATCTCGGCTCACTGCAACATCTACCTCCCGGGTTCAAGCGATTCTCCTGCTTCAGCCTCCCAAGTAGCTGAGCCTACAGGTGTATACCAACACGCCCAGATAATTTTCGTATTTTTAGTAGAGATGGGGTTTCACCATGTTGGCCAAAATGGTCTCAATTTCTTGACCTTAGGTGTTCCACCCGCCTCGGCCTCCGAAAGCGTTTGGATTAAAGGCGTGAGCCACCTCGCCTGGCCGATCTAGAACATTTCCATCATCTTGGCAAGTTCCTTCATGTCCACCCCTACCCCCAAAGCCAAGCCCTCCCCCAACCGAGCCCCCAGAAACCTCTCATCTGTTCTGGGACCTTACAATTCTGCCTTTTCCAGAATGTCATAAGTGGAATCACATGGTGTATGTGTGAGTACACGTATATGAGTGCACATGTTTACTGCAGCACGTGTGCACTCATATATGTGTGCAAGTGTGTGTGTGTGTGTGTGTGTGTGTGTGCATGTGTTCCACAACATGCTTCAGTCTGGTAGGCTGGTTTGGGCCTCTTGAGTCACTGGGCATGTGCCCATCGATCTCCCAAGGCCAAGATCAGACCTGAGCCCAGGCCAGGCCTGCACGGAGGGAAAACGCCTCCTGGAGGCCCCAGCCAGCCAGGCTTGCCTCCAGCCCCATGAAGTTTCGCCTTTCTTCGAGCTCTTTCCAGGTTTTCACACTCTCTGCAAGGGCCAAGGGCCTGGTTAGGGAGGCGGCTGCAGTGGAAAGAGAAGGAATTGCTTGGGAATTCTGCAAACAAAACCATTCAGAAGGGTTTTGTCAGAGACAAATTTGAGTCATTGGAGCTAGGGTTGGGGAGATGACGAGGAGTCAGACATGGGGACATTAACGGCGGCACCTCTCAGCCCTGCAATGTCGTCCCCAACACCACTATCCCCTTGCCATCACCACATGGCATCCACATTTTAATCTGAATTTTGAATCATTACTTCATTATTATATTATTTTTCAATTTCAAAGTGTGTCAAATATACTGAGTAGTACAATAAATAATTTCACAGGTATTTATCACCAGATTTAATAAATATTAATAATTTGTCATAACTTTTCATCTTATTTCTCCTTATTTTCTTTTTTCTTCTTCTTTTTTCTTTTTTTTTTTTAATGGAGTCTTGCTCTCTCACCCAGGCTGGAGTACACTGGCATAATCTCAGCTCACTGAAACCGCTGCCTCCTGGTTTCAAGCAATTCTCCTGCCTTAGCCTCCTGAGTAGCTGGGATTATAGGCACCAACCACTACACCCAGCTAATTTTTGTATTTTTAGTAGAGATATGTTGGTCAGGCTGGTCTCAAACTCCTGACCTCAGGTTATCTGCTGGTTTGGGCCTCCCAAAGTGCTGGGATTACAGGCATGAGTCACCACGGCCAGCCTATCATATTTCTTATAAAGAAAAATGTATATGTAGATGTAAAGTTCCTTCTCCAGATGCCCCACCCCTGACATTTCCTTCCTCAGCCTCTAGGAGCAACCATCCTGATGAAGTTGGTGGGGGTCATTCCTGGGCATGGATTTCAATTTTACTATATATGTAGGTTTCCATGATGCATTGAGGTTTTAACATTTGTATAATGATATTATATTGCATGCATCCCCTAATAAATTGCTTCTTTTGCCAACATTACAGTTTTGAGAGTCATTCATTTTAATATTTTGAGATCTAGTTCATTCATTTTAATGGCTATAGTATGTAGCAATTTCCATAGTATGAATAAGCCATAAATTCTCCATTCATCCATTCTCCTAAAGTTAGACATTGAAATTCTCGTTTTCTGTTAGTCATTCATTCATCATCCCTGAGCTCCTACTAGGTTCTGGGCAATGTTCTAGGGGTATATCACTGGGGAAAACAATCAGGTAGAAATCCCTGCCCTTGTGTAGTGTGGAGATAAACCAAGGACAACCAAGTGAGAGCTGGCAAAGGCTGTTTACACAGACCTTGCTCTAGCAAGGAAGTCAGCACCATCACTTGCATTTGGCAGAGATCAAAGGTGGGCAGAGGCATCGGCAGCTTCCCAGTGGAGGAGGGGGAAGATTTCAGTGGGCCCTGGTGGAGGCTGTGGGCCTCAGGAAGCTGGAGGTGGCTAACTAGAAGCAGGGATCCAGTGGGATTGGTTAGGGGAATACATCTGGCTTTCTCTGCTGGGTTTTAAGTTGGAAGTAGGGGCAAAACTTAAAGAAGCTGTCAGTGATTAATCATGCCCTGGTCATTTGGGCCTGATTATTACAGAAGTTATTGTTTAGCTTCCTGGATTGTTGCCAGAGAGAGCAGTGTGACTTCCTACCAGGCTGACTGACAGCAGGCTGCCTTCCTGGGTTGTTTATTGTGGGTAAGAGGTTGGTTTTCTGGGCAGGTTGCTGCAGGCTGTGAGTCAGAATGCTATTTTTAATTTTAAAAAATTAATTGATTAATTTAGACTCAGGGTCTTGCTATGTTGCCCAGGCTGGAGTGCAGTGGCTCATTCCAGTCACGATCATAGCACCCTGCCTCAGTCTCCGGAGCAGCTGGGACTACAGGTGCACACCATCACACCCAGCTCAGAATTCTATTTTCATATATGGTCTGGCCAATATCCAGCCATATATTTATAATTTGTGTTCTACTTTGGGTGGGGGATCCTCCAGGTTCAAGCAATTCTCCTGTCTCAGCCTACCAAATAGCTGGGATTACAGATGCCTGCCACCTCGCCTGGCTAATTTTTGTACTTTTGGTAGAGCCGGGGTTTCACCATCTTGGCCAGGCTGGTCTTGAACTCCTAACCTCGTGATCCACCCACCTCAGCCTCCCAAAGTGCTATGATTACAGGCGTCACTGTACCCACCCTATGCTTCAGTTCTTAAGAGTCTTCAAAGACAACAATTTGGACCGAAAGAAAACAGTAATATCCATATAACTAAGCTAGCAACCCAATGTGAAAACCTAAAACATAACATTTCAGTCTTAAAGTCCTCTTCCCATCAGGGTCATTATAGGGTATGAGTTAAGAATTAAGACCAGGCACAGTAGCTCACGCCTGTAATCCCAGTACTTTGGGAGGCCGAGGTGGGTGGATCACTTGAGGTCAGGAATTTGAGACCAGACTGGCCAACATGGTGAAACCCCTTCTCTACTAAAATTTACAAAAATTAGTTGGGCCTGGTGGTGTGCCCCTGTAATCCCAGCTACTCGGAGGCTGAGGCAGGAGAATCCCTTGAACCCAGGAGGTGGAGGTTGCAGTGAGCCGAGATCACGCCACTGCACTCCAGCCTGGGTGACAGAGTGAGGCTCCACCTCAAAAAAAAAAAAAAGGTTTCACTGGGGGAGTCCACAAATGAAGGATCAGAAAGAGATGAGGTGAGACCCTGGTTTCTCGTCCTCCCACTGCCTTGCGGTGAGGTGCAGGCCAAGGGGGCCCTTCTGTGAGACATGGATGGGTGTCGTCCTAGGGATTCCTCACTCCCTGAAACTTCAGACTTCCAGCCTTCGGAACTGAGAAAATAGACCTCCTTGTTTAAACCACCCAGTCTGTGGCGTTTTGTTACAACAGCGCTAGCAAACCAACAGTTAGCTACAGGCTGATGAAATTCCTGAATTGAGGATCAAAGAGGAAAACCTTGGAAACACACAGATGGGAAAAAACGGATTATTAAAAGAAAAAGGAGAGTAGCACAGATTTTCTTGTTTCCCCATACGGCAAAACTTTTTAAAGAAAATCCCATCCGCATTGTTTGTCTTGCTCTCTTCCAGTTTGCTGGCGACCCCTTGGCCTCTCCACCCAAACTGTTGAAACCTGCGAGGCTGCCACTTCGCTATGTCCACACTCTGAAAGGTCAGGTGCCATCCACGGCATGGTCACAGCCAATCACTGCCTCCTCCCCGTGACGTTTTCACTTGAGTAATGCTCTCAGCTCTCCTGGGCTCGCCTCCTTACCTTCAGGGCCCCTAAACAATGTGCTCCTTGACTCCGTCCTCAGGCCTCTTTTTTTTTTTTTTTTTTTTTTTTTTTTGAGACAGAGTTTAGCATTGTTGCCTGGGCAGCAGTACAGTGGCGTGACCTTGGCTCACTGCAACCTCTACCTCCCAGGTTCGAGCAATTCTCTGCCTCAGCCTCCCAAGTAGTTAGGATTACAGGCACCTGCCACCACACCCAGCTAAGTTTTTGTATTTTTAGTAGAGACGGAGTTTCACTATGTTGGCCAGGCTGGTCTTGAACTCCTGACCTCATGTTCCACCCGCCTCGGTCTCCCAAAGTACTGGGATTACAGGAGTGAGCCACTGCACCCAGGCCTCTTCTATTTTAAAATCTATACTCAGACCCTCAGTAGCGTCTCATCCAGTGTCATGGCTTGAATTCCATCCATATGCTGAAGCCTCTCAAGTGTGTACTTCTAGCCCAAACTTCCAGGATGAATTCCAAGCTGTGGAATTGACATTTCCAGTTAAACATCCAACAGGCAATTCTCTAAGCCTGGGTTCCCAGGAATACAGTGAGGGAGGCAACCAGAGAGTGCAGTCGCTGGGAACCAGAAGTGAGGCATGGACGGAGGGAGAGCCAGCCCGAGGGAAGGAGTCGCTGAGCTGGCACCACGTGGATCAGTGCACAGTCGGTTAGGACCATTGTCAGAGATGTGTGCATGGCAGTACTGCGGGAGAGTCCGTCTGCGGCGGAGAATAAACATTCAGTTCCAGTCTCTCATGGGTCACAGTTTTATCCACGAGGTGTTAGCACCCCTCCCTGCACATAGAGCTGCATCAGGGCATTCACTGGCAACTCTGAGAGCCTTTACACCTGCGGAGACAGGGAAACTCCTGAATGGGCTCCTAGGCCCTTGTCTGGCCATGAAGTGACAGACTCTCAGCTGGACCTGGTTCTGCAGCTGGGCAGACCTCACCCAGAGGGTCCTCTGATCACAGCTGGGGAAGTGATCCAGGGCCCTGGACGCACCCAGAGAAAGAACGGGTGCATAGGGTGTAACTGAGACTCAAGCCCAAGCCTCCTGACTCTCCCCATCTTGGTCAAGAGGAACCTGTCCTTGCTGAAACCAAAAATGTCATCCGATTGTCTCAGTTATCTCATCCTGTCCCGTAACGCACTCCAAAACAGTGGTTCGAAAGAACCACACTCACTCATTTTGCTTATGAGTCTGGGTGCTCTGGGCCCAGGGTCTTTCATGCAGTTGAAGTCACATGGCAGTGCAGCTGGGGGCTTCTGGCATGTCCAGCGACTGATCTGACCCCTCGCTTCCCTCTCACACCTCTGAGCTTGAAGAAGAAATGTCTTTCCATCCACATAACTGCATAGATTGGTTTTTAAATTTTCACTGGAATGCTAACACTGTCCATCACCTTCTGCACTTTTGTGATGGGCAAGTATTAGCATCCACGTGTAAGAACATTGGAAGGGTTCTTTGTATTTTTTAAAAAACACTACTTTTTTTTCCAGCTTTTAAGATGTGGAGTAAATGTGCAGGATGTGCAGGTTTGTCACACAGGTCAATGTGCGCCATGGTAGTATTGAGGTATACTTTAAAGCAGGGGTCCCCAACCATCTGTATTTACAGTCACTCCCCATTACCCGCGTTACTACCTGAGCTCCGCCTCCTGTCAGACCAGCGGCAGCATTAGATTCTCATAGGAGTGTGAGCCCTAGTGTGAACTGTGCATGTGAGGGATCTAGGTTGCACACTTTTTTTTTTTTTTGCTTATTGCTATATAATAATTATTCTTTTTTTTTTTTTTAGACAAAGAAAGAAGTAGAATAAAAGAGAAAAAAGGAAGAAAGAGAAGGAGGGAGAGAGAACGAGAATCTTCCTCTATTGCTCAGGATTTCATTTAAATCTGTGAAATGCTTATGCAATTACTAAAAAGTGATTTATTTCCTATTATGTGATCACTTTTAGAATAGGTATGATATAATATTGAAAAAAATATATGTTTTGTGGATATGGAGTGGTAGGTTCTGTAAATATTTATTAAATTTG